>WBMZ01010125.1:0-121788 GCA_013400975.1 Atrichornis clamosus
GGCGGAGGCGGCGGTGAGTGCGGGCGCGCACCCCGGGCGCCATTTCGGTGCCGTGAGGGGGCTGCGCTCCCCTGCCGGCACCCGGGACGCGCCCTGCAGCCCGCGGCACCGCGCAGCCCCGGGGCGAGGCGGGGCGTGCTCGCAGGGTACCCCCTCATTTGAACGGTGCTTAAAAATACACCAGGTGAAGCAAAAAACTTCGGATTTGTAAAAAAGGGGGAAAAAAAGTAGCCATAATAATTTTTTGCGTTAATCTCTCCTTTTGCTAGGCTGTTTTTCTCAGAAAAGATGGCAGATCCCTGGCAAGAATGTATGGATTATGCAGTTGGTTTAGCAAGGAAAGCTGGGGAGGTATGTATAAGCTCTTTATAAATAATAACATTATTTATTGAGTCTAATATGTATGTAGCTTTTGAAGGAGGTTGATGTTGAAATTTCTTCTGAAGAGTGTTTTGTCAGAAACCTACCTAAATGGGCAGAATTGTTTGTGATATTCAAGTGCAAAAATTAGAGTGGTTTGCAACTTGGTTAATTTAAGAAAACAACTTTGAGCTTTTCATTGGGCTGGAGTCCGATTAAACACTAAGTAACTTTTGCGCGTTGAATTTGATTTAAAAAATAAAAAGAAAATTCACAATTGAGGTAAACAAAGAGCATCTCAATTTTCCCCCTTAAATTGCTCTCCTGTCTACCTTATTATTTTACCACCTGAAAGCTGGTGACAGCCTTTCCTTTGAACGCCTCAATCAGCTTTATACAGTGGCTTGCTGTTGGCACACAATACCGTATTGTGTTCCCTCCATCCTTTGAAGTGTCCACGGCCATGTCAGATGGAGCTCGGAATCTGGTCTAGTGAAAAGTGTCCCTGCACATGGCAGAGGGGTTGGAACTAGATGGTCTTTAAGGTCCCTTTCAACCCAGGCTCTTCTATGATTCTTTGTCTCTCCTCATAAAAACTGCTTTGCTTCTGTAGATAAGAAGCATCCTTTGCAGTGGTGATACTTCGTCCATGTGAGATATAAGATGGCTTAGAAGAAGAGAGTTTGTACATCTTGGCAAACCCTCAGCACGTGTGGTTACCAAGTGTTTTGTTCTTAGTAGTTGTTCTTGGTACATTTGAAGGCTGTGGCAGCCAGACAAGATGGCACATGTACTAATTCTGTCCCCTGGAGCTGCAGAATCTGCGGAACATTGTCTCTGCAACGACCTCATTAAAGCCTTCCCTCAGAAAATCTTTCTGAGTTACAGTGAAATAATTCTGTAGGCTGTGAGGCATGGATTCCTGCTTAAGCTGATTCTGCTAGTTTTAAGATCATAAATGCAGGTTCTGGCTAAAAATAGTTGGCTTGAGCTCAGTACTAGGTGTTTTATTCAACTCAGGTATGTAAATTTGTAAATCTAAAAGTTGTCCTAACAGAATGGACCCCAGTTTCATGTACTGGGGGATCTTCCTGTAGTACTTAGGTTTAAGGCCATGTAAAACTTTGTGCTGAGTAGGGACTGGAGATGCAAGGCTAAGTCCCAGCTCCTGCAGTTAAATACAGGTTTTGTCCCTGCTTGTGTTTGTGTTTTGTATGTGCAGTATAGAAAATGACCATAAAAATGATGCTTACATTTTTTTGGAAACCTAATATTTTCTATACTGTTAATGGAGGAAGTTGTTTTCTTTTTCTTCTTTTTTTAACAGATAATCCGTAGTGCACTCAAAGAAGAAATATCTGTTATGACTAAAAGTTCACCTGTAGATCTAGTGACAGAAACTGATCAAAAAGTAGAAAACTACATTATTTCTTTGATAAAAGAGAAGTATCCTTCTCACAGGTATGGCTTCCTACCAATATACTTTTGATAGAAGAAAAATGCAAAGTTTATGATTTTTCTTGGTAAAATTTTACTACAGTTGGCATGCTGGAAAGTTGTAGCATTCTTCTTTACCTTCAATAAATTAAGTATTTTAGAGTAGTAGTGGGTTGAAGTTTTGCTCAGGTCTGTAGCAACAAAACAAGGTGTCCCCAGGTCTGATGACATGAGACAAGACTTAGGCTGAAAGTCACTTCCAGTTGAGTCAGCTGTAAGTAATTTCTTGGTAATTGTGTTGGAAAATCAAAGATAGCCCCCAGGATACCTGGAAAGCAAATTTCTCGTCTTCTTTTGAAACTGGTGTGCCTTTGCTGTCTGTGCTGGATGGGTCCTGTGGAACTGAGTGTGCCTTTGGCAAATCGCATATAGTTTGAGAACAATCAAACATCTTTAAAAGAAGGCAGGATCTTCTTGTTCTGCATAACTGAAAGACTGTCATAAAAAATACCGATTTTTCTTAATTGCTCTTCCCTTTTTTTCACCTTCTCCTGCCCTTCCTCCATACCCCAGCCCCCCACCCCTTAAAAAATTTATTCTTGAAGGATGATCTGTATGTATTTTATTTACATGGATCTGTCTTTACAATTATGATATAATGGCTCAAGTTTAATACGGTTTCCTTAAAGTAGGTTTGCTATCTTTTTTCTTTCATTTTCTTGGACATTTTGTTATTGTAGCTGTATATGTGAAATGTTAAGAGATCTGTGTAGGACTGGAACAACTGAGGTGATGCAAAAGTTCAGTAACCAAATTAGTATAAGCATACAGACTTGTGAAATGACCTTGAAATAACAGTTTCTGTGACACTGATAGGCATTTTAGAATATTTTAGCTTCTTTTTATTTTAGGTAACTGGTGTCACATTAAATGTAAGGGTGTTGAACTTCTCTTCTTCATGAATTACTCATCCACCTAAATAATTATTCAGTCTCTCTCTTTTCTTTCTGAAAATCTGCTGCTTTTTGGAAACATGCTGTTTCTTTCTAATGAGTCATCTTCACTTCTGTAGTTAATCATAAAACTACTAATCAGTATTAAAGGGAACTTGTTTGTTTCCTCACAGCAGTTCTCATTATACATGTTTATGGAGGAAAATATGTTTGATGTAGACTTTTCTTAGGTTGAGTAATGTGTGATAAATTGTAACAACCTGCAAAAGGTCTGGAAAAGAATTCCACCCACTTAGACTCATTCTAATAATTTTGCACTCCAAAACAAGTATTTTTATGAGCAGCAAAAATGGTGAAATTTGGGTTCCTGTGGCACTGTGCCTTCCGTGTCGCTGGGGTTTAGAAACGTGGTTGAGCATGCACTCTTCTGTCTTCTTCAGGAACTCTGGTTTGGATTTCATCCCTTTACCATGTTGCCATTTTTTAATGCTTGTAAAACGAAATAGTTTTTAGATTAACAGCTTTCTGTCATATTTAGGTTGAAATCAAGCTTCAAGTTTAACAGCTGCTGCAGTGTTCTAACCAGATACACAAGATTACAAAGGCTTTTTTCAGTTAAAACACAAGCTAAAAAGTAATGTTTTATAGCACAAATAAGCTGAGACATGTAAATAGCGATAGGTATTCTGAACAAAATCTGATGATGCTGTTACTGGAAAAAAAATGATGAAAATGTCAATGTTTCGATGCTAAATTCTAGTAATGTATATTGAAACATAAAATGCTTTTCTCCACATATTGTGCCTATCTTTGACATCTTAAATATTGATACAGACTTGGTCAGATGTGGTTGATGCTTTCCACATAAACTGTGTATTTCTCACCTTTTTACATATGATCACTGGTGGTACGAAAAGCTTCATCTCACTTTTAAGAATATTAATGTCAAGGACAGTGTTGTAGGTCGAACATTTTAAACAGTTTCTTTCTGTCTTTTAAATGTGTTTGCTGCTGTAGCTTTATTGGAGAAGAATCTGTTGCAGCTGGAGAGGGCAGCATTCTGACAGATAACCCCACATGGATTATAGACCCTATTGATGGAACCACCAACTTCGTACACAGGTTCACTTCTCATTTTTTTGTTAGCAGACTCAACTGATTACGCTTTTTCTTTCTCCAGTTCCATGAAATTAAGATTGTTTTTAAGTTTTAAATTGCTTTAAAAGAGATACTATGAACTTGTTAGTAGTTACGAATTGCTATTTGCATTTATTGACAGCTATTGGGCAGTTTTTGTAAGTATTTTAATATTCCTGTAAGTATTATAAAAGTCTCGTTCTGTAACCAACATCAGTTCCATAAGAGGCCTGCACTATATTGCAGAGGTCAGCAGCCTTTGGCATGGATTCCAAAGATAGATGGGCAGATTTCAACAGTAAAGGAACAGGACTCAGAATTAGGAGTTGCAGCATCTTCAGAAAGGCGATAAGAGCTCCAAGAGCTGATTTCTAAAAAATGTCAAATCCACTGAGACCTAGGAGCCCCAACTATAAAAGAAAGCAGGATATCACCAGTTATTGTCAGTGCTATTTTGCACCAGGATGGGGAGGGCACTTTCAGTGTAATGGTGACAGCCTATTTCTTACATCTTTGAAACAAGATAGCTTTTGGACCCAGTGAGCTTTTCTGAATCTGCTGGATTTCAGTTTTGAAATGACTGCTGCTGTGTGCATGACAGCTTTTAAACAGCTTCTGAATCCTGCTAAATAACATGTTCAGAAAGTTACAAGAAAAGAACCTGTTTTGCTGAATTTACAGGCTTAAAAGTCTGTATTTTTTGCAGCTGGTAATAAAAGCAAATGTTTGGGAATTGAAAAAAAAAAAGTAAAAAATAATTAAAAATAATTAATTGGTTGACTGTTTCAAACTTAGGCTGAGATGCAGCCCACCATGTCCTATATAGTACTGCTGTCTTCACTCTTCCTGCTTTGTTCAATATCTGTCTTCCTCATGACTTTGGTGGAGAAAGGGGAGGTGGGGGCAGAGGTAACTCTGGTTCTTTTCATGAGACCATTTCATCCAGCTTGTTCCTTCTGAGAAAGGTTAGTAGCATGGAGACTTGTTTGTGTTCTTTAGCTGTAAAACAACAGTCCCTAAGCTAGGAACAGATGTAACAGGAATGACAACCCCTAGTGGGTAGAAAAGTTTGTGTTTCAAACGATAGTCAGTGTTGTTGGCTCTATTTTCAACTAAATTGTGCAAATTCAGAAAACTATGTCCTATATAGTCGAAGTTTGTTTTTGAAATATACATGACATTTAACTGAATACTGTCTATTTTAAGAGTAAGCATGGTAATGAAAGAAATTTAGTATCTCACTACAAATTAGTGAAATGTTTTGTTTTGTAGGTTTCCATTTGTGGCAGTTTCAATTGGCTTTGTTGTAAACAAAAAGGTATACTTTTTATTACTTAATATCTAATCAAACCCAAATTACTTGCTTGTTTCTAGTTACAATTAAGTTCTGTGATTTCATAGCAAATAGGAAGAAGGGGAAAAAACCCTCAAGGTATTTTTCCTTTTTCTTGCAGATAGAGTTTGGAATTGTGTATAGTTGTATAGAAGACAAGATGTATACTGCCAGAAAAGGAAAAGGTGCATTTTGCAATGGTCAGAAACTTCAAGTATCAGGCCAAGAAGGTAAGCTGAACTGAGCAGCTTGTTTCTGGTATTACCAGATTGCAAATGAGACAGCAGAAGTTTCACACCTGGATATATTCATGCTTCTTAGCTCATGGTTTGGTTTTGCAAGACTTTCTTTGGCCGTGGGGTGTTTAGTTTTGAGAAAAAGCTTTTATGTTCTCTTTGATGCATATGACATGATCTGTGTAACTGAAGATTTTATTCCCCGTGTGTCTGTGTTGTGGTTTTGTTAGTTTGTTACTTCATTTTTAATTCCTTGTATGTCTTTAATCTGTTTGAGATTGATGTTTAGGGTGTAACAAATGTGCCAAACAATTCAGCTTCTCCCAGGTGTGACGTAGTGGTGTAAGTCAGTAGCACTCTTCTATGCTTACAACCCTATGTCAAGTAAAATCCATGCTTCAAATGGGACTTTTAAGTATCTCAGAACTGTTTCAATTTTGATAGCAATAGAATTTTATTTAGTAATGGCATTGATTAATGTATATGCAAAGTTGAAGCAGATCATGCTTCTTTCATTGTATTTTATTTTTTCCTGCCGTTTTCCAAGTAATAACAGATTTTTGTATGTTTGACATACGTAGTATTTTATTAAGATACCTTACTTTGTTCAGTCTTGTAAGAAAGCAGTGAAGTAAACTCTGCTAGTTACTGTTACAATGTAAGTTGTGCTGTTGGAAGACTGAGGTTTTGTTTCTTTTCTAGACATTACAAAATCCCTTTTAGTAACAGAATTGGGGTCGAATCGTGATCCAGAAACTATAAAAATAATTCTTTCTAACATGGAAAGACTTCTCAGTATTCCTATTCATGGGTAAGGTACTTCCTATTTTTTATATATATTTACATGTACTGACAGTGGTTAACACTGTAAATACGATACTTTTTGGAGAGCTTTGGTTGCATTATATTTGACACCTTAAATGTGAAATATGGTTTAAATGTTTCTGTCTAGTAGCTTCTACAGAGAAACTGTAGTTTAACTTTTTCAAGCTGGGACATATTTTTATATATATATATATATGTATAAAATAAAATTTTTATATATATATTTCTCCAGATTCTTGCTTTGACTCTTAACATACAGATTTTTTTCTATTTCCTAAAAGTCTTCCGATGTTGTTAAAGAATATATCTTAAGATGTAAGTAGGAAATGCATTTTAGGTGTATTGTCAGTTCAACTTTGGCATTTAATTTGTAAACAATAATTTGAGATTGGAGTTGATTTAAATTGCTTCTTGCAATAGTGTAGTTGCTATCAATTATAATTTAATTGCTATCAGTTATAATTTAATGTACATTTTACTGATAAATGGAATAACTGCAATTATTTGTACAAGTCACACTAATCTGGTAAGTGCATCGACATTTCCAAAAGAAAATTTGGAAAGAAATCTAGAACTTGTGACATGAGAGTTTGGTGAAGTTATCCAGACCAAATTCATGCTGTGTAATTTATTTTTTGTGATTACTGTTCAACGTTTTGCAAGTCAGAGATGTTTACTGAGCATCACCAGAGAAACTGAAAAAACAGCACTGAAAAGTGTATGCCCTCATTGAATTCTTTTATTCAAAGAGCAAAGTGGACTATCGGTTACTGTTTCATGGGTGGTTATCTTCCATAATATGTTTCAGGTTAAGAAATCATTTAAGATGTATTTAAAACAAAATTAACAGAATTCGTGAATATAATTTCTGGGAATTTGCTGCATTTGGAAAACTTCAAGCTACTTAAGCAAAACTTCACTCCCATTTTTTTATAATTCACTGCAGCATTCCATCATGCTTTCTGTAGCTCTGTTCACATACTACACTTCTGTGTTCTCTGTGCAATGTACACAGACAGTGTAGCTTTTTAACAAACTCTTCTCAGTTAAAACAACAAATGTATCTCCTTTAGGATTAGAGCCGTTGGTACAGCAGCTGTGAACATGTGCCTTGTGGCAACAGGTGGAGCTGATGCCTATTATGAAATGGGGATTCACTGTTGGGATATGGCAGGGGCTGGAATCATTATTACTGAAGCTGGTGGCGTACTGCTGGACGTAACAGGTAAATAACACAGGCCTGCATAATACTCTTTTGTCCTTTTAAATGGCTAATTGGGAGCAAAATATAGCTGAAATAAGGCAAAGAGTTCCTTTCAATCCTCTTTCCAAGTACCACTACTGAACGGAGTTCCCGACCAATTAATAGACAAAGAGAGGGTCAAGTGCATGTTCTTAAGCTACAAGACAACCTTTACTCCTTTGGCTGGATACCTGGAAAAGTAAAAAAAGACAGTAAGCATACACTGAAGAGAATTTAAGTGTGGCTCACACGAGATACCCGTGGTGTTAAATAAATTTTTATCCAGAGGCAAAACTTGGTCCTAAATAGTAATGTATAATTTACACTTAATTTTTTCAATGCTTATTTTCTTACCAACTTGTAATTTTCTCCATATGTAAACAGGTTGCTTTTTTGCCTTGGTTTCTAGGTGGACCGTTCGATTTGATGTCTCGAAGAATAATTGCAGCAAGTAGTCGAGCTATAGGAGAGAGAATAGCCAAAGCACTGCAAGTAATTCCTCTGAGGAGAGATGATGCAGCTAACTGAATACCAAAGCTACACCGTAAATGTCATTGTCTAATGATGTCTCATATTCCCACGTGGTGGTTGTTCTATACCTTGAGTAGATGGTAGTCTTTCAGTACTGGTGTGGCTGCTAAGTAGAGCTTTGAGACTGGAACAACATTCTAAGTAAGCTTTAACTGTTGAGTATTTCATTTAACATCACAATTAGGATAAAACTCTAGAAAAAGAAGCAAGCATATGCAACTAGTATTTTCAAGTTTTATACTACACTGAAAAGCATAGCAAGAGACTCTTTGACGTATAGATAAATAAATATCTCTAGTTCTCTGTAAGTGACAAAACAAAAACCACAGTCCTAACACCACATCATCACATCTGATCCTGAATGCAAAAAGATGTAGGCATTTCTGTTTATCCAGTCTTTCTCTGTCTGGTTTCCAGTGTATACATTTCCTTACCTCACTGCAGTTTTTGTAGAGGTAGTCCACACATTTCCGAACTTGTTAGTTGCTTGTAATTTTGGCTCCAATTTAAAGCCTTTATTACTTACCTGTCATTGTTTTCGTAGTCATCATTCTATCTTTCTTATGATAGATAGACACAATCTCTTCTTAGCCTTGTATATGGCCAGTACACTTGAAAATTCATTACAATTTCGAAAGTAATCGTTATTGTGCCAGAAAATACGTGCATCTCCCAGAATTAAGTTCTGAGCACGCATATCACCACATGTACTTGAAATTAAGATGCAGTATGATTTGCATTTTGTTAATTTTGCTTGGGTTTCTTCATAGATGAGTGTGTTTTGAAGTCTAAGGAATCGTTAAATCCAAGAGAGTTTTCTGTAGCTCAGCTGGCAAAAAAAAAGAGCCCATAGTCCATATTTTTTACATAATTTTCTGTGAGTTATGAAAGCAGTGACCAACCAGGACCAGGTTTCCATTGTGTTACAGAGTGTACAGACATAGAAGAAGATACGTATCTAAACCTAGAAGGTTTGTAAATCTAAGAATTGGTGATTTAATTCTAGGTGTCAGTTGTTCTAAACTTTGAAAATTATACTGATTCCTTTAATTTTTGTATTCAAGATTGTTAAAAGCATCAGTGCACTGTTAAAATAATTAATGCACTTTAAAAAAGGGTGTAACTCAGATTGGTTTTGAGACTGATTTTTTTGTTGTTGTTTTGAGAAGAAAGTTGTCTTGTTGGTTGTTTAGTCAAGGCACAGCAATGCTTTGTAAAACCTGACTTTTTGTACTGCTATCCCACTATTTTTATTTTGAAAAATGGTATACTGAAGTTTCAAGAGATGTCTTGTTATAAATGTCAGGGTTTCTTATCAGTTGATTTTTGCAGATTTTGCAGAAACACTTACTTTGAACTTGTATCTAATGCCAGATGACTAATGTTACCAAGGTCAGGCTGCTATTTAAAGGTCTTCCCCAAAAGCCAGACTTAGAATTATTTTACTTTTTAAATTCTTATTGACAAGGATAGAAACCTTTTGAGCATTTCACTGTAACTTTATTGCTGTAAACAATGTGGGATCATGGTTATTTTTGAGAAATGTGTCCTCTGTACCATTTCTGTGGCTTTTGTATAACAAACTCTGCATAACTTTATTTGTGAAATGGAGATATGTCTAGAAAATTCTAGAGATGGGAGAACATGTTAGAAATAAATGCTCTTTACCAGCAGTGGCTTCTGCTGTGCTTCCTTTCTTAGCATTGATCAGGCTGCAACGCTGTGTCCCAACAAGCTGAATTCATGGGCCTCAGACTGTCTGAGTTGAACACTTTTTCTTCTTGTCCTCTGATGTGCGTAGGTCGTTAACTGTTGTGCCTTGAGCTGTGGGATTATGCACCTGCCGTTGGGTTTTGGAGGGAGTATTTCCACCCCTTCCAATGAGATCATGGTGCATTAATCATCTCCAACCTCAGACTCAAGCTTTATGGATTATCTTGCCTGTCATTTGTTTTGGAGGTCCATCAGCTGGTTGAAGCGTGTAGCCTTCCCACTGTTAGCTGTTCCAATAATGCTATTTGAGGAAAAATTTATATTAATTTCTTATCTTGGCCCTCTTCCCTCTGTTTGTGTTGGAGACTAGCCTAAAATTTTTTTAATCTCTAAATGGCAGTTTTTATCAGTTGTCTGCTTTTTAGTTTCAGTCACCCTTTCAGAAGGGTCAGAAATCCCAGTTTGCCACTTTGCTAAGCACTGTCTTCTCGGATACTTCCTTATCTAATATGTGTCTACTTCTTTCGTCGCATGAAACAACACTGAAATGTAGTTATCCAGTTTAAAGACTTTTTTTTTCTGGGCTGACCTGCAATTTTCACAAGATTTTGTAGTAAAACAGAAGTCATGATCGCTGTGTAATCAGAATGGTTTTGAGAGTTTATATACGAGGCAGTCCCTGAATGTTCAAAACAATAAAAGGTGTGGTTTTGTTGCTTTGAAAGATGGAGTGGCAGAGTTAATCATCTTAGGTATTTTTAAAAATAATTTAAGATAAAATTTTGTATTTACAAGACTGCCCAGCAAAAGTTTTGAGACAGTTGGAAAGGAAAACCAGTTACCACAGACTGAACAGACAGACTGTCAAATTAAGGTCATGAATACTCATGAAGACGTAACAGTCCAGTATACAGGAATCTTTCTTGCATAGCCCTTCAGTGAACAACACAGGACTTCAGCTGTCAGATTCTACTGTGGTTTGAACCTCAACTCTGGGTGAAGAACACTCAAAACTTAGAGGGGCAAGAAGGAGAAGATCAAGTGGACAGAGTCAGCAACTGAAGCAAGTGGAAAAAAATCAAAAAAATACTACTGGAAGTTAAAGGACCGTATCAGCAAATGTAACCAGTCCCTGCACTTTTGAGAAGTTCACTGAACGGTCAGCATTGTCGCTATAGTTGCTACAGAGCTTACTGCTAGTCTTAACAAAGGTCTTCAGAGTAGGGGACTGATGTTTTGCCCGACGCTAAAGCAATCAGTACTACAAAATAGGTAATACTGATTTCTAGCACTGATATGTATAAAAGAGGGGAGGTAGCCTTAGTCTACCATCCTGGCTGTCATCCATTGCTAGCCCTCTCCCTTTATTGATTTGCTGATAATTTGTGATTGTTTTCTATGACAGCCTGCAGAGCTTTATTCTAGCTGCAAAGCAGGGTGTTCCAGTAGATTCAATCCTTCAGAGCTTTTCCCAGCATGGAATATTGTCAGTCGCAAAAGGCTCTTGTCCAGCCCTCTTGAGTAGTCCTGCAGAAAATCCTTCCTCTGCCCCTCACCTCCTGTTAGGAAATATGGACTATTCCTCCTAATATCTGTGACCTAAAGATACGGTTTAATTCTGCTTAGTCTAATGTATAACTGTATAGGTGTGAACTAGGCATCCTGAGTAGGTAGAAAACGTTATCCTGTGGCCTCGGTATGAGGCATTTTAAATAAAGGAGATCTTTTTCTTTTCCTGAGCTTTTTCCCATCCTTTCAAAGCCAGCTGCTAATTCAGTTCTGTTCATTACCTGTTAGGGAGGTAATTGCTTTCTTCACAAGTCTGATCCTGTTGCTAAAGTGCTGGCAGGCAACTTTCCAACAGCACATTGTTTTTGGATCTACAGCAGCTGGCATGCCTGCCTTTATTTGCACAATCTCCAAGCATCAGAAGGTTGTCAGTGATGTGACACTTCAAGAGTGTCAGCTAGATCTCCCATCTGGCAAAATCCATTCGATCTCTGGATTACTGCTTGTCCAGCACCAAAAGCAACAGTGACTGTGGTCTGTCACATCACACTGCAGTTTGTACAACCTTCACACAAAGATCTGCAGCTTCTTAAAGATCAGCAGGAGCTTTTGAAACGTCCTCTGTGCCCACTATCTGCTGTCTGCCTGCTGCAACAACAGGGCAAAGAAAATCTGACACACTTCAAAGCCGTGTACAGCATTCAGAACAAACGAATTGGAGGACTGCACTCAGCCGAGAGCACATTATGGCACTGTATGAAAGAGCTACAAGCTCCTGCCTATTTGAGAATGGATTAGATCTCCCAAAGTAGAGCAGAACTAATTTTCTAGCACAATTCAAGCTATTAGGATGCTAAAAATAATGGTGAGTGTACATCCTGTTCCAGAAGCTTATTACCTCTGCTGATGACTGGTACGTTAGATTCACTCTGTCATACATACACTTCCTCTTGGTTTGCACAATCCCAGGGATGATTTTTACACTGAGGTGACCCTCTATACCAGTGTTGCTTTAGGTGGGAATCAGGCCTTCTGTACTCCCATTTTAGTGGAAGGAAAAGAAGAAGATACAACAGCAATGGCTGTGCCACAATAATAAGGAATAACAGAAGCCAGCCTCACCTTTTTATGCAGCAGAAGATTGAGGTTTATGTTTTTTTATGTCTCGTTAGCTCAGCAGAGATCACATATACAACTATGTGAAGCACTTAATTTAGAAGTGGCTGTACTGCAAATGCTTGAGAAATAATTTCATATGAGCTCTTCCTCAGCTTGCTGGTTTACATCTTCCTCCGCTGCTGTCCCCGGAGAGATGGTTCCGTGCCGTTTTATCCTGCCCGTGGATGGAGGGCGGTCTCGGAGAAGATGCACGAACTGCCCAAGAGCCGCGCCCCTCACTGCTCCCGGCAGAACACTAGATGGCAGCCGCAGCCAGGGAAACACCAAGGGCCCAGGGTTCCTTTGCTTTAGAGAGCTTTCCCTTCGCCACGCCTCCCTTCCATCCTCCTCCTCTTCTCTCTCTTTATCGTTGGATACAGTAACTGAGAACTATTCAGAAGGATTATGCCAACATTTTTTGAGGACTTTGGCTCTGTTTTTCTGTGACTTAAGGAGTGTGAAACAAGACCTGTGCCAGAAGAGTTAATATTCCCCCCCTTTTTATGTTGAAGTATACTGAAGTATGTTGAAGATTGTGGTATCTATCACAAAAGATCACAAATCTGAATTCTAAAATAAGATGAAAAACATACAAGTCATTCGATTATACTGCATTTATGGCTGTAGTCATTTCCCCTGGATTTTATGTTGTCATAAATTAGGACATGGCTTTTTAGAAGCCTTTTTTTCAAGCCTACCAGATAATCTTCTGGGCAAGCATGTATTAATCTGTATGCAAATACAACAGCCCTGGGACAACAAGCCCAGACACAAATTAGAAGGTCTTTATGATCTTTGAGATGCAGCTGTTTTATTTTCCAAAGAGAACATAAGCTCAATATTTTGCCTCTAAGTGTGTTGTGATGATGTAAAGGAACTTTGCTAGCTGTGTCTGCATTCTCCCTGTACTGTCTAGTGTATATTTTTCAGGATCTGCTCAAGCAGGGGTAGCTAAGTCATCCCCTTATTTCAAGATTTCATGTGTCTCTGTACTGCATCCTGTAAAAAGTTTATTTGTATTTGTGACCTGGCCCGGGAAGGCAGTGGTCTAGGTGTTAATGCCAATGCATAACTGACAAAAGGTTCACTTTTTATCTCAGCGTGGTTGGTTGGGAGGTACTGCCTCCCAGGAAAAGACTTTTCTCAGGAAAACAGTTTCCTGCCCTCCCTGTACTACATCTGGAGATGCCTTGCCAGAGCACACCACGCAGACCATGCCCAACGTAAGGACTGAGCACATCTGCACAGGCTGCTGGGCAGGTCCCAAGGTACTGTGCTTGCTAAAAGCAAGTAGCAAAAGGAGAGTTATGTCCTGTACCGTCTGCAATGCCCTTTCAATACAAGTTGGGGTGAATTAAAGTCATCTAGTTACTCTAGTGAGGAACAGCACGATATAACTCTTTTCTATGATGACTTTTTTATGGTGTTGCGAGGCAGCTCCTTCCTCCAGCTATGCTCAGTTGCAAATTCCCCTTTGGACAAGACAACAGCTCCAAGTGCTGTTTCTGGCAGTGGGGTTCTTGGCCGAGGACAAATAGCTGCAGAAAGGTGGTCCCAGGTGAGGTGTGTTGACCTGGGGAATGCTGAGGTGTGGGATCTTGGGGAAGATAGGAGAGGAGAGTAGGCCAACAGCAGCAGAGACAGGAAGTCTTAGTTTGGTACCAGCTTATATCAGTACTTTCAGGGAATGTTTCTAGGTTTAGATCAGTCGGTCTGTTCCAGCTCTCATGACAAACAGGTATGATGACATCTATAGAGTTATATAGAAAGCCTCTATAGCAATTGTCAATCTTGTATAGTTTTTCCAGAATAAAAAAAAAAGTAAATTCAGGTAGAAAAGTTCATCAGGATGACTTTATTTATTATTAATGGCAGAAACCTCCACTTTGCTGGATGATTGCATTGGCCCGTTGTAGGCAAACAATCACCTCACTACTGAAAGCTAAAAAGAATAAAAACACCCTTTATTTCTGCTTCATTATACTTGAAATTGTGGTTACAGTTCTCAATAGTCCTCCAGCAAAACACATTTAAAAGAGAGTAATGGTGAATGTTATTGGAAATTCCTGTTTCAATATTTATTTAGTTGTAATTAACAATATATTAGCTGTGTAAAAGTAAATTTTATCCCACTTCATCTGTGCACCTTGTTCAGCTCACTATGTTGAAATGGAATTCATAATGACAAACTGTCATAGCAGGCAGAGGTTAAAAGCTTTACTTCTGTAGGCACTTAGATGTTAATAACAGTTTCCACTGAAAGGAAGTGGAGACCTGGACATAATGATTCCCATCAACAGTCATTTTGTGGCTGACACTGAAAAACACAGATATTCAGTCAGCTGAATCAATTAAGAGAGAAAATATGTTTTCCACTAGTGCACATTCCAGTTCAGTTAATTTCTCCTATCTTTTATCTAAGTATCACAGAAAATTAATAACTAGTATACTCTGTCTGAAGCATTTCTTTCTGCCTCTTGTGTGCCTGCCAACTACTAAGCCTAATCCTTGTGAATTTAGGAAATGCCACCCCAACTCTATACCCAAGTTGGTTCCTCCAGTTCAGCAGACTCAGTTACTAGTGTTTATTTCTGCTTCCTAAAGTTTTCATTACAATCTTCAGTGCATCACAACTGAAGTCAAGTGGGTTTTGTCTCCTTGGGAATCCGGAATAGAGACTTGATTGCCAAGGAGTTTTTTATTTAAATGAAAGAATTACAGACAAAATATACAAAGGATGGGAAGCAGAGAGAGAAATCACACCACCATTCCCTCTCTTAGGTAAGCATGTTCTTTAATGCAGTGTTGGTTTCTTTAGGATAGGATACTCTCCTTTCTTCCCATTCAGAGTGACACAACTACAAGAAGTGAAAAAAAAAACCCAAAAATGCCCAAAACCCCATAAAAGTACATCTCTTGATGTGCTTGAAATGAACAGTAAACACAGTTACTTCCAACTCCATTCATGGCTCTGCTCCAGAAGGGTCTGTACCTACACAGAGCCCTGCAGATCTGATTAATCCATAAGTTAAGATTTTAGACTGAGCTTTCTGGAAAACAGATATTTGTATCTATTTTTAAAATAATTTTATTTTAGCAGAAAATCTAGGAAAAGAAATAATCAGTCAGTTTTTCCAGAAATATTTAAAATTATTTTATTGGCTTAACCTTCACACAAAAAGGCACCATCTGCACAGAAGATGGAAGAGAAGATAAGAAATCAGGAAAAACACAGTTATGGTTTTAACCTACAAAGAGACTAATGATGTTCTAAAGGTGTCATCAGTTAAAATAAAAACCCCCAAATCAAATTACAGGTGTTGAGATAATGTAGAAGGAAATCAAATAAAATAAGACAGATTTTTCTGCTCTGTTCATCTTTACCTGAGCATGCTCATTAAAATTTTGTTTCATTTGAAGGCTTTTCTCACCCCACTTGCTTCATATCTTCCAACACACGCATGATGACACACAGAAGCAGTGTCTCGGATGTGTGACTTTTCCATTACAGTCTGTGAAAATTTATCCCTAGCATTTCCAAACGCAGTGCTGGAACTGTAAATCCACTCCCACCCTGCCTGTTGCAATGTCTTCTATCAATGACTTCAGAGACATCATGAACTTAATGAACTCAGATGGCAACACCATTGACAGGATACTTTTAGTTTTGAGAAGGTCGTGTAAGGGGGGCTCTGTCTTATGGTGGCAGAGATCTTGCAAGCTAATGGTACAGAGGACATTTTGCAACAGCTTTCCACTAAAAGGAAGATGTTTGGGTAAACTGAAGCTTAATGCAACAGAATTTGCTTGGTTTGGTTTAATTTCGTCTCTTAGTTCACTGTCTTTTTAAAGCAGACACATTCACAGCAGGTACGTAGGTGGGCCTGAAGAGACATGCAGTGGGTGCTTTGTCACGTTACACCAGATTGTAGCTGATGCAATTTGAGCTAATTAGGTGACTGAAGGCAGGGGAGGAAGCCTAGATGGGCAAGGTAGTTCTTTGTGTAACTCCATTGATTTCATGCTATCATAATCAGAAGCCACAGAAATGACTCTGGTAGCATGATGAAAAAGTGTTATGCTAATCTACCAAATTCAATACATCTATATTATACATATTTACTACCTAGCCAATGTCCTCATACATTAAAAAAAAACAAACTTGATTTTGGAAAGCTAAAATTCCTGTATAAATTCATATTTGATGAAGTTTAAATTTTTAAATTGATAAATACTAATTTAACTTTTACCCATCAATTTTCTTTTTTTCATGGCTAAGGAGACCTTGTGCCAAATATTTTCTGCTCATGACCACCGAAATGCTTTACATTCCTGAGCCTCCACTTTTAACAGTGACCAACCAACACCGTGCCAGAGAAGAGCAGGTGGTTCTGGAAAACAGTCCCTTTTCCCCAGCTTCTGAGGGAACAAGTGTTCAGATCACCCCCATCACTGCTTCTGGCCTTATGAGTAGCTGGGTGCCCAGCAGCTGAACCCTGCAACACCACAGATCTGAATGAAGAGAGCAGCCTATTCTCAAACCTCTTCAGTGGATGACAAGCCGTTTGATTCATGCAGCTCTATTTTCCCTTCCTTGAACCTCCTACGGGATCCTGTTTGTGGTGGAATGTTTTTGATTTTTACAGCTTCATGTACATCCAACAAAACATTTTGTCATGTGCTTACCTGTGGGCTCACTTGTATTCCCAATGGCACCATGGAGCGTTCTTAGGGAAACTAAACACGTGCCTGGGAATATGTCACAACCTAATGGACTTCCTGGCTTGTGCGTGGGTAGGGATCATGACTGTGGTTTGTAGGACTCTAATACATAAAGACATGGACACTTTTATCTTCTAACTTTCTCTACCTTATTACAGATTAGTACAAATAGAACAAATATCAACAATAGCAAGTATACATATGATTTATAAAGTGAAGATATGCATATATCAGGTTATTGCAAATGATGATAAACAATCAATAACACAGTATCAGTCATTAGCATGGCAGATAAAAAGATCAGCAACCAATTGTGCAGCAGCAACACAGGGGGTATATTACATGCTATTAGCATATATATATGATATTACAAGTTACTGCAAACATAATTAGTGAGGAAACTTATCAACAATATAGCAGCAGATACACTTACAGTAGATTGCTTGTAGGGGTGTATAATACTGGCTGGCAAGTGAATGAGACAGATTTCAGAAGGGGACAAATCATCCCAAAGGAGAAGACAAACTGACCCCAGAGGGATACCCAGCTATCCCAGAGGTGGTAGGACAAAATTGTGCCCAAAAAGGGGTCCAGTAAAATAATTAGGCAGTCTCACTTGGGAGATCTGTGTCACTGAGCCTGGAGTCAACCAGACATCCCTGGTGAGCATCCGAGTGCTTGTTGAAAATGTGTGTGGGATTTAACCTGTTTAGGAAAGAAAAACACATGAAGCATGAGAAGTACTCAGAGAGAGTGGCTTCACTTTGGGTAAAAATGCCTCTTAGATCACATAGGCATAAGAGGGTGTGGGACATCTCCACCTCAAGCAGCCACAGATGCTGTTAATTTCCATTTTATCACGTGTAACAACCAACAGATTATTCTCTTTGCTGTTCCTTTAGTGGAATGGTTATTTTATTTTTCCAGACTGTTTCCACTTTTTCAGACATTACACTACTGTTACAGCTTCTTATTTTGGAGCCTCTCAATAGTGTCTCAGGATGTGTCTGGATTCCAGGTGCCCAGCTGTACTTCAAAGATGTCACCTGCATTTCTCAAGGGTGTTTCTCTTTCCCAAGCCTAGTACCCTGTATCACAGTTCCAGGCTGGCAGGCTTTTCTCCGTCAGTATTTTTCAGCAGCACATTTTCTTCTGCTCAGTAATTTTCATCCTGCCACTTTTCTGGTTGTTCACATCAGGACATGCAAAGACTTGAGGGTGTTGCTGGAGCAGAGCCCTCCATCCCAGCAGGCACCAGTGCACATGCTGAGTCTGAGGAGGCAACTCTGACATTTCTTTCTAATAATCGTGTCTGATGAAGACCTCTTTTGTTATGTTCACTCATTGGAATTATTTTCTCCATGTTGCTACTGCTTCTCTTGATAAATGCCTGTATTTCTGTATAGTACTTATTCTGCCACAACAAACCCTTTTTTATATTCTCTGCCATCAAGGTTCATTCTTTAATTAACAGCACCAGAGACTAATAAGTGTCTTAGCTATGCCACTGCAAAGCAAGAAGCTTTAACATGAACCACAACGGCAATGCTGGAATTTAATTATGATTACAGATGCTAGAAATAAAGATAAAAGATACAGATGAATAGTGATCTTCACATGCATCACTGATACTTGATGTGACAGAGATTTTGATTCTCAAAGCTGTGTAAGTGCATGACTCCATGAACTAATGGGAGGGTTCTTCTCCTTTCAGAATTAGGAAAAATTATTTTTATTGCATTTCCAGTCAAATTCTTTTTCTTTGAATGCTTCTAATCACAGAAAAAAGGGAGGGAGAGAAGAGTCAGAGTTCACTACAATTGTTTATCCCTGACACATGTAAGGGGTAGTGGCTTTAATCTGAAAGAGGGTAGGTTTAGATTAGCTATAAGGAAGAAATTCTTTACTGTGAGGATGATGGCACACTGGAACAGGTTATCCAGAGAAGCTGTGGATGCCCCATCTCTGGAAGTGTTCAAGGCCAGGTTGGACAGGACTCTGAGCAGCCTGATGTAGTGGAAGGTGACCCTGCCCATGCCAGGGGCACTGGAACTACATGATCATCAAGTTCCCTTACAATCTAAACCATTCTATGATTTTATGTTTGTTTAAGATCTCCAGTGACAGAGACTCTGCAGGTTTTTCCTTCACTTTGTGACACAGTTAGAAATGTTTTTACTAATGTCTAAAATGAATCTTGCTTAAACTTAAGCTTATTACTTCTTGTTCCTTTCCATATGAGCGTGGAAAACAAAAATTATTCTTATATCAAATAGAAAATTTAACTCAGTTGAACCTAAGTAAGGGCCTTGGAGAAAAATTAGTCCTTCCATTTTGACAACAAATCACAGAGAAATAGATTTCTCCTTGTGCTTTTCTTCTGATTTCATCCTACCTGTGCCTTGTTAATACCACTGTAAGAGCATTGAAAGGGAGTGTCAAAAACCCCTATTAAAGTCAGGACAGATGGCATATTACTTCTTCCTTAACCAAAAGAACAGCCTTCCCTTTGAAGAAGAAAATACAGTTGAATTGACATAATTTGCTCTTGACATAGATCTTGGCAGGTAACTGATTTTTTTCACCACCTAGATACTTACAATTAATTTTTTCAGTTGTTGTCAGTAAGGCCTGTTATTTCCTATCTCTTCTCTAATTCTCTTCCTCTCTTCTAAGGGCAGATTTTTCCCTGAACTTTTGTTCCCCTCCTGTATGTTCTCCACTGAGGTTGCTTCAGCCTGTCTTTAAATATACTGGGCAGTTTATCAGCCGTGTTGTAACATCAAACATCTAAGAATTTTACCTTCAGAGATCTCCCTATCCCATCCTTCACCTATTCCAGGCTGAAATCTTACACTTTTTGGACTGGTATTAATTATTACAGATTTGCTCATCATTGAACTTTTTATGGAAAGCTAAGTAAAAGAAAGAATTGAATGTTTTGGTCTTCTCCACATCAAGCTGTTTTGCAAGTGAAGCAGAGGCCTTCCTCTTGCCTGGTTTTCCCCTTACTAAGGCTGTTTATAACCAAATTTCTTGTTATTTGACATCTTCTTTTATGCCTTGATAATTTGGATCCTGTCTGTAATTGCTCCAGCTCATTCTTCTTTTCCTGTAACCATAAATCTGACTTCCTTTGCATTTCTTTTTCCTCTTGAATATGAGGGCAGTGGTGAAATGACAGAGAGGCAAGCTGCCCCTGTGTTCTGTCTGATTATCTCTGTATCTGTCCTTCCACCTTCTTTCTGAATGACAGCCATTTTCCTTAGCTTAACCTTCCCTCTCATCAACTTCCCATGAAATTAAAACAACAGAGATAAGAAACTATGAGAATTAGGCACTAAAATACCCCTGAATAGCTGAATTAGAAATGTGCATCCTTAATTAATTCAGCACACCTAGCAATACCACAGTCTGAAACTCCCTGGGGAAAAGTTTGTAGTAAACTACTATAATTAGATAAAATTTCTTTGATGAGTAGTAGTAAGAAGGTTATGTTAATTAATTGGTGCCCTGATCTCTAAAATGCAGGATAACAATTTTAAAAGCAGTCAACATCCCATAGCACGTTAGTGGTGTAATATGACTAAGTTTCGTTCACCAGGACATGAGAAGTTTTCAGATTTATAGTTTTCTTGCATGTTCTTAGGAAGACAATTTCAATTTGACTCCAGGTGTTTACAGTAAATTTAACTCCAGTTGTTTAACCCTCAAGATCTGTGTTTGTTAGTACTTCACCATGGAGGAAGGGGGGTTTCTGCCATGACCTCCATTCTGGAACTCCGTTTCTGGGCCCATTGGGATGGCAACTCATCCCCTGCCCTTGCTTGTCTGTATCCCCCAAGACTTGTGGGGAGGCAAGGTCATGCTGAGCCCTCAACCTTGAATCCACGTGAAGCCCAATGAAAGCTGCTGTTTTCCTTCAAAATGCAGCTGGATGGAAAATACTAAACGCTCTGCAGCAATCACCAAGAAGTGGGCTACAAGGTTTGTTCTTCTCTTTGTGGGAAAGGATTAAAACCACCATTGCTCACCTTCCAAAGGGTGTGTAACCAAGGGCAGGGGAGGCTCTACTTCACCTGCCGAACTTGTTCCACCATGTGGAAAAGTTAAATGCTGAGTGAGTCACAGAAAGTAAGCATGATTCCTGAGAAAAGCAGTTAGGGGTGGAGGGTGATGCTTGCTCTTTCAGACAAAGTTTGTGTATGCATTTTGCATGAAACAAATATTGCATAAAATATTGATGCAATCCTTTTGGCCAGACCAAAACCGACTGTTCCAAGCTTCAATGTAAGAATATAATTGCAAGACTAAAAGTCACACTCTTGGTTTCCAGTGCAATGAAACTTTTTTTCACGTCAAGCAAGACATTGCAAAAGGGGAAAACTGTGAGCAATCTGCAGGCAAGGTACCTGAGTAGAAGTTATGAGTCAGGACTCACCAGGCAAAAGAGGACATTGAACCCAAGTTTCCTCATCTTGCATGAGTACTCCATAATAGTGTGATTTATAAAAAGAATTTGTTCCTCCTGCCAATCTTTGTTGAAGAATAGGAATGAGCTCTTCATCTACTGTCAAAGGAGAGGCCCACGTGAAGGCTCAGAGCTCTGAAATCTGCGTGGAGGGAAGCATGTCTTCAAAGAACTGGCTCAGACATCGATGGCCCAGAGAGGGAGGAACTTTAGCAAAATGTCAGGGCTCAGCACTTCCAGCCACCTAATTTGCATAAGTCTCTGTCAGGTTTACTGCTGCCATGCTCAGATCCACTTATGTTTAAACACAGGTCCCTTTGGGTTAGTGCTTTCAAGATATTTAAGTGTGTCACTCTCTTATTGCAGTCATACCAGAGATAAACAGAGAAATTACCTTTCTCTGATCATACTCCTTTCTTCTCTAAAGATAAGTTCTGTCTAAATTACACATTAGGAAAATGAGTGAGTATAGTTAAGCACTGGAGTAAATTGCCTGAGGAAATCTGTGAAAAGCTTCATCACAGGAGACTTTTACCAAGACATTAGACAAATATCTGCCAGGAAAGTTGTAGGTAGAGTTTATCCAGTGTCTGGGTGGCAGGTAGAATGGCTGATCTGTGGAAGCTCTTTCCAGCCATAATTTTCTATGATTCAGACACCTCTGACTGTAAAGATTGCTTAACACTGTGTGTGCATAAAAGCCTCTTGATCTTGATAACAGCACTAGATCCAAACCTGTTATGTCATTCGCAGCTTCACACTTCATAAAAGTTTATTTAGTGAAAACAGCATCTGAAACCATCCCAGCACAAGGAAGTTAGCC
Source organism: Atrichornis clamosus (assembly GCA_013400975.1). Lineage (NCBI taxonomy): Eukaryota > Metazoa > Chordata > Aves > Passeriformes > Menuridae > Atrichornis > Atrichornis clamosus. The sequence goes on from WBMZ01010125.1 coordinate 22,452, forward strand.
CTGTGTCCAGGCAGCAGATAAGTCCCACTTGTAAAAATGAATATATCAGCTGAGTTCTCAGCAGCAGTTATCTGCTAAGCTGTCAGTGTAGGCAGAGGAATGCAGGCCATAAGAAAAACTTTACAGGGAAGAGACAACGTCATGCAGACTCTGGGGGTGCTCTTAGCCTTTCTCCCTGGTGATTGATTTGGTCAGGGGCTTGATCTGCCTCAGCCATCACCAAGGGATCACACGTGTCAGGAGCGTAGGCATGGAGAGAGCAGAAGCTTCTGCTTTGTTTTCTGGTGACAAAAGGAAATATTCTGGTCATGGAGAAAATGTTCCAGGTAGTGTTTGAGCATTTTTAACCAGCTGAGCTTGGACTGAGCATTCACTACGCTGTTCATACAGGTTCAAAGCAGCACCTTGCATGCCTGCATGCTGCAACCCCCAAATCTCTCTGGATAGGACCAAATCTCTCGTGTTAGGACCATTAATGCCTCATTTGGAAACTCACCTCTCCAGATTCTGCGCAGTTTCCTCACAAAGAATCTGCTTATTTCTCTACACATAAATGGGTCATTAATTGCCTTTCCTCCTACTTGCAAGTCTGTACATGGAAGACTTTTGGAGCTCTTTATGCATACATGTATTTCTTCCAGAAGGATGACTAAGAAAACAAAGCCAAAGACTGTAACTATCCTCATAAGCTGGTTTTATACATCTCAGAATAAAAGTATATTTTAAACTGGTTTTTGCAGAAGTACCAGCCAGAGAGTCATATAGAAGGTTTTTGCTGGTCATTGCTGAAAAGTGTGCTAAGCAGTGACACCGATAAAAAACCAGCAAGTTAAAGTAGCCCATCTTACTGTGTTTGTCAGGGGATGTCAGAAACAGGCAACAGGAAGAATCAGGCACCTGAAAGGCTTGGACTGTGAAGAAGGGAGGTTGTTGAACAGAGATGAGACAACTGAAGGCATATTTAGTACTACCCGAAATGGTAAGGCAGCTTTTACAAAAAGTAAAAGAATGAACATTCAGTGAAGACAGAACAAGAAATCATAGATTTAAACTGCAGCAAGAAGGATTAATCCTCACAAGAAAAAAATTCTCAGAGAGAGTGGGAAATATCTACCTGCAAATTGTCAAGAACAAGTTATGCAGATACCCATCAGAAACGCAGTGGTCATGCTCATCCCTTCAGGACCAAAGATCTAATGTCCTTTCCAGCCATATTGCCTGTCTTCTATGATTAGATACAAACAGATGCAGATTTGACAGGAGATGTTATCAACTAGAGGAAAATCCAACAAAAAATTTTAGGAGATTGTTCTTCTTTGCTTCTTTGCCTCAGGAGATTGCAAGTCTCTGGGAAAGTGTCTGAATATAAAAAGCAAACATTGAACAGAAAACAAAACTTTTGCTTATATGATAAGTGTAAAGACACTTAGAATTTGGAAACAGAATCTATTTTCATTACTCTTGGGTTTGCTTCAGAGTTGGAAGATGCATAAATATTTATAGTAACAAGTAACAAATATTTATAGTAACAAGTGCAGTGGCACCAGGAGGGAATGGAGAGGTTTCTAATCATCAGCCACCACCACTACAGCAGTCAAGATTCCAACAGCTGTAATGGCAGCACCATCAGGACTCTAGCTATAAGTTATGCAGCTAGTGAAGCCTCTAACAAAATGGTAGAATTGAGGTCACATACAGAAAATCCTGATCTTGAGAAGGTGTGTTGCACCAAATACAGTGATTTGGGTTTTGCCCAGATGAAAGTAGGAAAAATTGCTGTTAAGACATTCACAAAGGCAGCCAAAGGTGTCCCATTTGTTTCTACAGATTAGCTCATCGAGCTGTCAGATGTGAGCCCCTGGGAAGAGCAAGGAGCAGTTACACCACCTGAGCACTGAACTTTTTTCTTCTTTGTTGCTGCTTGCACACGCAGCAAAAAGCTTGTAGTAGATTCAACTGGCTTGTTAAAACAAGACCTGCTGATTTCTGATCTCAGATTTTTGGACATTCTCCCTCTACTCTCAGCTACGTTTGCAGCAAAATGCAAGTGACCCAGCCCAGGCATTTTGTAATACAACCAAACCCTCTACCTGTTATGCAATGCTGGAAAAATACAAAAAGATGCTCCTGTAAAAAAATAAAATAATCCAGGGCCATGCTGACCTGAAAAAAATTTGAAACTGGAATTTTACAAGTATGTTTACAAGAACAGCTGAATTGAGCTAAGAAGGCTCACGAGTGCTCACTGAGCAATTGCAGAAAGAGGGCCCAAGTCACCAAGGGGAACTGACATACGCAGAAATATGGGTGCACACCCGGGCAGGATGCTGTGGTTTAATCCCCGCCAGCAGCCAAGGCCCATACAACCACTCAATCACTCCCTCCCCAGTGGGACTGGGGACAGAATCAGAAGGTAAGAGGTAGAAAACTCATGGGATGACATAAAGACAAAAAAAGCCAAAAGCCATGCACACAAGCAAAGCAAGGGATTAATTCACTGCTTCCCGTGGGCAGGAAGGTGATCAGCCTTCTCCAGGAGGGCAGGGCTGCATCACATGCAACGGTGACTTGGGAAGACAAATGCCATCACTCCTAACATCCCTCCCCTTCCTTCTTCTTCCCCTCCCTTTATATACTGAGCATGATGTTATATGGTCTGGAATACCCCTTTGGTCAGTTGGAGTCACCAGTCTGGGCTGTGTCTCCTCCCAGTTTCCCATGTACCCCCAGCCTCCTCTCCATCATGGCAGTACAGAAGGCAGAAAAGGCCTTGGCTCTGTGCAAGCCCTGCTCAGCAATAACAAAAACATCTCTATATTATCAGCCCTGTGTTCAGCACAAATCCAAACCAGCCACTGTGAAGAAAATTAACTCTCCCGCAGCCAAAATCAGCACACAGGGTGACCAACGCATGTCCCAGCAGGCTCCAGGAACTCTGACTCCTGCTGCCTGGAGCACATAGTATCTTGTCTCAGGTCTCCTTCCTCTAGAAGGCAGCAGAGGTGGTAGGAGCAGAGAACAAGGAGGGAAAGGTAGGCTTATAGAGGCATCACCCACAAAAGACAGCACACGGAGGGAAGAGCAACTGAGCATGATTGGAGGCAACTCAAAGTAGGCAAGAAGTGGAAGAATACCCATGCAGCTCAGGTTTACCTGATTTTCACTCAGGTCAGGAAAAGGCTCATCCATCCAATCAAAGACCAGTTCTTTACCTAGAGTCAGATCATTTCTTGCTCATGCTAGAAAACAGCTAGTAAGGAATCTTGGATGCCCATATCTGGCATAGTCTGAAATGGGAAACCCAGGCTAAATTACTTTCTATCCCTAATTTGGCACACCAAGGCCTCCTTTTAAGACTAATGACCTAGTTGAGAAGCTATAGGGCATTGTAGAAGCCAGCTCTCTCAGCCTACCTCCCTGATGATGTTCTGCTGTATATGAACCACATTTTGAAGCCAAAAAGGAGAGCTAAAAATTACTGGGTGAGATCTCTGGGCCTCTGCTATTTTTACGAAAATGTTTCTTCCTAAAAATGCTGTTACAATCTGTTGCTCCTAGCTATAAACTGTTTAACTACAAGTGGGTGATACTGAGTGTGATGGATGCTCAGTAGTATTAGTGTGTACAACGAAGGCAGGGATGCAGGTTTATAGGAGTCTCCTGAGTTCAGACCCTTCAATTTTCAGTGCTCTTAAAACTTACCATCATTAGTAATTTCCAAAGGGAATCACATCCAAGCTCACCTCTACATGCGAGTGCTCTGCCTGGATCAGGCAGCCCTCACTCAGCATGACAGCTGTTATTCACACTGTTCTTAGAGGCCTTTCCCTGTCCAGGTATAATTCAACCACAGTGAGCCAGGCCCTTTCTCTGGTGCAAAGACATAGTCAGCCCAGCAACACCAAGCTCTGATTAGCCACACTCTCAATACATAAATATATATGTAAGGAAACTCAGTGTAGTCAGTCCCCAACATTAAAAAAACCCAACAACCGTAAGGTCATACAGCTAATTTAAAATATATGTATATTAAATCAATAAATTAGGTGTCATTTCTTTTCAAGCACACATTTTCAGTGGGCTTTTTGGTTTTTTTTTGTAGCCAGCAAAGCTATACACTCAGATTTTAAATGAAAGCTTCTGTCTCTCATGGGGCTTGAAGGAAGCTATGAATATTGAAAAATGCAGGTAAACCTATCATCTGGAAACATTGATAGCAAAGATATTCTATGCAGATAGTATGGGGAATAACACCAAAACTGATGGAATCAGAAAACAGTCACATTTCTCAGGAAAAAAAATTTTCTAAGAAAACTACAAGAAAGGTCAGTTTTATTATAGTGCTTTGACTGGTTTTGGATGCTTTTCAAAACCAGTTTATGATAACACAGAATAACTCATATTGAGAAAAATAAGCTGAATAGCCGAAAGCATCAGCATCTATGTTATATCAGAATTGCTCATCTCCTCCTGTGAAGGCAAGAAATGCTTAGTCTGTTGTTGTACACAGCACGATAAATCCTGTTTTGCTAGGGAAGAGAAATGTTAAGGTAATTTTAAAAATATTTTTCTTTTTTTTCTTTTCTTTTTTTTTTTTTTAATTCATACCTGGTCAATCTTAGCAGTGACAAGGCTTCCAGAGCACAGTTACACTCACCAAAGGTGAAGCCACTCAGCTACAGGCTATTTTTGTCATCAGTTCCTGTCACAGCTTTTGCACAGCTTGAATTGCTTTTCTTAGCAAGGCACCTGCTGCATTAAAAAAAAACCAAACAAACCCAACTTAATTTCCCCATAAAGAAAATGCTGTGGCAGCAATGTATCAGCCTTGCTGGTACATCTGAGACTCCTTTCAGCCAGCCCTGCCTGCACATGTAAGACTCCCATCAGGTACTGGCAGGTGCATGTATATTTTCAGGTATGTTCTCAAGAGCCAACTGCACATGTCTTGTGAAGGTGTGGGAAGAGTGTTTGGACTGTTATGCCCTAATGATGGTAAAACCACTGTTTAAAGAGTCTCTTCTTGAATTACAAGTTTTCACCACATCACAGAGGTTTATCCATCACTTGGCAATATTCAGTGTTTTTTATACACAAAGCCTATGACTCACTCAGTCCCCAGTCAAGGATTTATTTTAAAACTTCAAACTCAGAGTACCCTGCAATTTTGTCAAAAGGTTTCTGCAGTTCCCTACATTACGTGATTGTCCAGGGTAGTGATCTGGGGAGGAGGGCCTTAGGTGAAACCTCAGCAGGTCGTCAAATTTCTTTTAATCCTACTCAGCAGAAGTAAACTAAACCTTACTGACTTTCATATTTGTGAGATACCTTCATTTTTCTGAGTCTCAGATCATTGAAAAGATCAGTATTTTAATCCTGCTTTACCTGGTATTGCTTTCTCTCTTAAGTAATTGTTTAGAACAGGATCTAGTGAAAAGAAGATAAGGGAAATGGTAAGGGCATGGAGAGCTGCCCACCAGAAATAACTCACTGGTAACTTGAATAATGGGCCAGCATTAGCTGCAGTGGGATGCATCTCACTGGGATTAAGCTTCAATGCACCTGAATTTCCCGGGTCCTTTCACAGAGAGCCTTGAAGCAACAGACTTTCAGCAGGAAATATCAATCTCAGTGGCTGTAATTGCTTACCTCACTCCCTGTTGCTTACAGGACACCCTCTTACTTCAGGCACAAGCCCTCTGTGGGTGCCCTCTCCTTGCACAGTGCACTGAGGAAGGCCATGCACCCTCACTCTCCCCAGGCGTGGATCTAACAAAGCTTCCTAACCCTCCAGGGTGGTGGGTGGGCCTTGTTCCCGTCATGCCAAATTTTACACAATGACAGCTTTGGACTGTCTAATAAACCCTTCAAGGTGGCTCCCAAGCAAGCAGTAGTTTTCAACTGTGCTGTGTGATTATAAACAACTCTGGAATCTGAATGTAACATGAAGGGGAAAAAAGGTATTGTGATAAATACAGCCATTCAGCAGTAAGAAATTCCTTTGAGAAAATCCTTGCTTCCAAACCAACCTTAGTTTTCCCAGTGGTTATATCCATTTCAGATCTGAAGAAAAGTCTTAGAAAGTTGAAGTGTGTTTGTCTTTGTCTTCCACAAATATAGACTACCAGCTAATAAAGGTATTAAAGATATTACATCCCCATGGAAATAAGCCACTCCAGAAATATGAAGGTTTTTTCCAAATTCTAGAATAATTATTTGGTCCATTTCTTTCTTTTCATTCAGGAGAAGTTAAATATGAATTGATTTTCAAATATGGTGTGCCAGATGACCTACAGAAATTGAAATATTTGGAAACCCAATCATGATAATGACAAAGGGTCACATAATGAGCTGCTGCTTCTAACACCAAGGAAAGACCTAAGCAATAGAAAGCACAAATGAGGATTTTAGTACACCCTTCTACTCAGCAAACTTATTTTTCCTTCAGTTCCTCCACACGAATCTTATTCAAAGGTTATATCATTCACCCTCTCAATGGCTATTGCAAAAGAAAGCAACACTAACAAGCACTGTGGTACAAAATGTGTGGTATGCCCAGACAACCTGACGGGACCTGCTGGTCTCCCAGCTCCAGCCCTTGTATGCTGTAATGGAGAAGAAGGCTCAAAACCTGGATCAAAAACACACAGCACCAGCAGAAGGCAGGGGCAGTTGTTTGGTTAATATTTAAACACATATACAGCTTTCAGCCCTTGACAACAGCATCGCCATTAATTACACAGAAAAGTCCTTGAATACTGCCTGGATAACTCGCGACTCGCGTTCCTTCTCTGGATATTTGAAACTGTCTTTGGCAGGTTTTCCCCCAACCACTCAGACTATCTGACTAGAGCTTTTAATGCTTGTCTTGTTTTCTCTTTGTTTGCTGCCAACATACAGAAGTGATCTCAGCATTTCTCTACTTATAGCAGATCCCTGAATCTCCTCACCTCCTTTTCAACGGCAATCGCTTCCACTGCAGTTCCCTCAGACATTTCACCCCTGCTTTGTCTTTCAAAGGTTCCAGGAAAAGTCTTTTATCATTGTGGAATCAACTTCTCAAAACCACAAATTCTTATCTTTTGAACTCTCATTTCTTTCCCTGCTCTATTCTTCAGCGCTGCTGTACACTAAGCTTAAGCCTCCATCTGCCGTATCTTAAACCCAGAGTTGTTAAGTATCCCTGTCTCCCAAACTGACATTCATTCCCTTCCTCTGATGTTTCCCCCCTGTTGCTGATGTTCAGCCAAGGACCAGAGCACTGAACATCCATTGCCTCTGGGAAGCCATACCAGCCTCATCAGCCTTCCTCCAAAACTGCCAACTACCCAGACCTGCCCTCTTCTGCCTTTGAGAATGGAGCAGACGAGTGGGAAGCAGATGAAGATTGTTAATGGGAATTCAGACTCAGCTGAATCGTTAATGAGAAAAGTGAAATACTGTGGGGTGAAGACAGATATGAAAGTAAAGTGCTTGTGGATTGGCTTCCAAGACACTTATCACATCAATTCTGCCTGAGTGGCATGTGTCATCATTCAACAGAAAATTCTGGGCTTTATGTGTCACATAGATAGGGACACTTAGGGACAGATTGCAAATGAATCCCCTGTGGATCATGCTAGTGAAAAGGTTGTTTCTTTTTATCCTTCCCCATATCCAGAAAGGCCATTGATTATTTTTTGGGAACCTGAGATCAATCTCCTGCAAAAAATGTTTAGAATGTATGAAAGTACTTCATAAGACGTGTTTTTTACATGATATGCATATACACAGACACATATATGTATATATAGAAGTATAGAATATATGTGAGTATATATATATATGATGTTATCTTTAAAAAGTCTCTTATTGACACCATTTAAAAATAGAAATATGAGAAATAGGGATAGGAGAGAAAGAATTAAATAATTTACTATCTTATTTGCAAGAACAAGGTGGCAATAACTGTGAAGACATAGAATATCTATAGAATATCTTGAAGGGAAAGAAGGAAGAAGAGATTTGCAACAGCTGGAAGTGAAACTGCAGGGAGTAACCTATTTTGTGAGGAAACTGGCTGTGTAATCTGCTTCACTTGGAAAAGAGGGTCAACTCTCTGCTGTTACAGCCACTTACTAATAAGCCATATCTCAGTCTTCTCACACAAGTAGTTTTGGTAAAGATTGTATGTTTATCACAGAAACGATGTTAAAAAGCAAGCTAACTTTTAGTATCTTGAGGGTCATTTTTGTTTTCCATGAGTAAAAATGGGAAATATTTTTGATGGGAAACATCAAAATCCTAATCAAAGGGATGGAATTTTGCATCTAGAAATAAAAGGAACAATGTTCTAATGAAAATCCTTCTAAATACCAAGAACAATTAAAGAAGAGACAATATTTGGATGACATAGAAGATAAGAGCAGAGACACTTGTTCTTCATTTGCTAGAAATAAGTAAATTACTTGAGGGGAGTGAGGAGGCTGGGTTTAGTTGTTTTTTTCTAACTTGTTGTGTTCCTGCAGTCTAATAAAGAGACATTTACAGCTAATCTCAGACATCTTTTCTACCCTGAGATGTGTCTGTTCAATAACAATTTTCCAAATCCTTCTGGTTCTGGGAAGTGTTCCCTTAACACCGAGCTACCCCAGCTTAAGAGCACAACTGCTTTTCATTCTTGAAAAAATTTGCTCTCCTAGAGGTGTAATAGAACATCCCTAGGGGATTGCAAGTAAGATTTTCCTTCATTCAGATTTGTCTTTGTAAGGAATGAAGTTTGAAGAGATTATTTTGTCTCAGTTTTTATGAACTGTAAAATCAGTGATATTTGCATATATATAAAAATACTTACAAAACATTCTCTGTAAAACATCTTTATCCAGCACTGAACAAGCCAGACGGATAGAGTTCAGAACACGCTAGCAATGCTCAGGAAAAGATCTCATCAAGCTATGAACATTGCAAATGTTTTTCATGAGATTGATCAGGTGCAGTTGTTTCAGCTTGCTCAGACTAATTAGCAGCTCTGGGAAACCCTGGATTTTCCTTCGGATTTGTGGTTCGTCCTCAACTGGCTTGGGAGAAGTTTTGATTGTGCAGTGAATGGCCAGGCAGATGCAGCTGTTTGCACAAGGTAGTGATGGTCAGCAGGGACATCTCTGCAGGTGTGAACAGCCTCCAGTCCGCAGCAGAGCGGTCATTTACAGCCGCCTGGTCAGGCAACAGTCACGCGTCTGTGCCTACGGCACGCAGGGCATGCGGTGACTTTGGAACTTTGGAACACTCAGGCAGCTGGGATGCAAGTTCAGGATAAAGTTTTCTGTTTCTTTTAACATCAGGCAACCTGTCAGGAACTCAGCTGGTAACAACTCCAGGAATTAGCAGGATGCTGTATTTTGCTCTTTCTCAGCACTCTATGGGTTCTATATCCACTGCCCTTTCTTTCCGAGCACCAAATCTCTGTGAAACTCTGGCTTCTCTGACGTAAGATCACAGAATCACAAAATAAGCTGAGTTAAAAGGCACCCACAAGGATCATCAAGCCAAACTCCTGGCCCTAAGAAGAATACCCAAGAGTCACACCATGTGGCCAAGCATTGTAGAAAAGCTTCTTTAACTCTGTCAGGCTTGGTGCTGTGACCACTTCCCTGGGGAGCCTGTTCCAGTGCCCAACCAACCTCTGGGTGAAGAACCTTTTTCTAATATCCAACCTAAACCTCCCCTGACACAATTTCAGGAGAACCCTTGGATCCTGTCACTTGTCACCACAGAGAAGAGATCAGTGTCTGCCCCTCCTCTTCCCCAACCAACGAAGCTGCAGACTGCAGTGAGGTCTCCCTTCAGTCTCCTCCAGGCTGAATAGACCAAGTGACCTCAGCCACTCCTCATACAGCTTCCCCTCAAGGCCTTTCAACATCCTTGTGGCTCTCCTTTGGATTTTCTCTAGTAGTTTAACATCTTTCTTACATTGTGGTGCCTAAAATTGCACACAGGGCTTGAAGTAAGGCGGCCCCAGTGCAAAATAGAGTTGGACAATCCCCTCCCTTGCCCAGCTGGTGATGCTGTGCCTGATGCACCCCAGGACACAGACGACTCTCTTGGATTTTGTGATCCTTTCTCATTTCACTATGAAATGGGATGGGTTGCTTATAAGCTGCAGGCGAATACTGTACAGCAACAATATGTTCTGCAGATTCATCTTTTCTTGTAAGAAGCATTTCAGAAAACAAGATTCAACCAGTTAGAGTATTACATGATCTTCATTCTTCAGTTCTCTCAGACTCTGGAAGAGTACTGCTATAGAATTCAGTCACTCTGCCTCTCTCCTTTGTTTGTTTACAGGCCTAATGCTGGTTGGATGTTTAAATTTTCTCTTTCAGCTTGTCTGGTCATGAGCAACCTTGGCAGCAAATGAAGCTGATGGGCAGAATCACTACAGCTCCAGGTGATATTGTACACATGCTTTTCTTCACAGAGTCAGCACACGTGCCAAAAGCATGTAGCCTTATTTGTGCTCAGTTCCCCATTTAGTGCTCAGTTATCAGCAATACTTTTTCCCACTAGGAAAGCTGAAAAGGGGAATGCACTATTGCCCTTAGCAATAATTCACATTATGAAGATGGTTTAATGTACAGCTTTACCCTCACCTCATGAAGTGCCTTCTGATCACAACTGCAGGGTTGGTGTCACAGTTCAAGATGTGCATAGAAAATCCTACAAAGCACTTCTCAAGCAGTTGTAAAAGACAGCAGTGGACTGCAGTGACCTGACAATGATGGAAAATATCTTTCCTACTTAGCAAGTAAGAGTAACTGACTTTAATAAATTATAAATCACATCCTATCCTCAGCAGGAAATTAAATATTTCAGATGCCAAGAGCTCTTCAAGACCACATGATGTGAAATGTTTGCATTTCCCATCAGTGCCACTTTTCTATTTACAAGACATTCAATTCCACAAGAGTTTGCTCATTTTTCTGGCAGAGATTACACGATTTTTTTCCTTTATTTTTATTTTATTTTTGAGTGGTTTTATCCTCAAGGAAACCAGTCAGGCTAGCCAAGCCCAGCATGACAATCAGTGCTGAAGGGCATATGAACACCATCAAAACAAAAAATGCCTTTAAAGCAACACAATCTTCTTCACACTGGGTGAAGTGTTCAATCAAACCACACCACATGACTGTGAAACTAAAGTAAAAATTGAAGTTTTCCACTAGATTGCCCATATTTCTGGAAAAGTGAGAAAAGACATCCAACTTATCAGCAAAAACTTTTGTAAAACCCAACTGCTTCTGAAAAAGAATAACGAAATATAAATAGATACTCCATACCCAGGAACAGATATAACCAAGGATTTTAATAAAGCCACGAAGGCTATGTTTTCTGCATTAGATTAATAGATGTTAAGATATTAATCTGGCCAGACTTCTGTATTTCCTAAATCATTCAATTTCACACAGTAGAGACTGCAAGTGGAATAGATAATTTTAATTTGACTAAAAAATATCTTCTGGAGACATGGTGATGATGATGAACATAACTGGTACTGACTTGTAAACTAGCTACAGAGAAAATCTGTCAGATTTTATTAATCTCAGTTGTTTAGGGAGTATACCCAAGTTCTATTTTTAATTTTTGCAGTTTCCCTTTGAGAAGGCGGCTGTTGTTATGCCTTAGAATAAGGAGCTATATCAACATAACTGTAACCTTTTGTCGTGTGTTTGCAGTGAAGGCAAGATGATTATACTGCATTCAGCTTCCTTCTTAGTCTTTTTTTCTACATGCAACTCAAGCCACGTATGCCCCCCATTGAGAGACAATTTTTATCCCTCAGAATATTTGTGCAGCTCCTCAATGAATCTGTGCACTGCATCCAGCAGTCTTTATACCATAAAAGTATTTTACTAATCTTAACACCCTCGATAATCATATTAGCCCTGTTTGTCACACTATTAGACTGGTGTTAACACTTGGTGGTCTGGCCAAAATCCTTTACAAAGGTACCATTTTCCAGTATCCCATTTCATATGCATACTGCAGCACATTTTGGTTGTTACCAAGTCCACCTCATGTTGCACTACTAACCCTTCATATGTCATAATTTATCATTCTGCCAGTCTTTGTGTCATCCACAGGATTTATTGGAAAATATTTTATATTTATTTCCATTTTTAATAAAGATATTAGGTTGAGCCAGTATTGACTGCTGCCCAGCAGTTTTACACAGAACCAATTAATTGAATGATCTGCAGCATGAAACCCCAGGATAGCATACAAGCATTTCTGAGTGTTGGATAATCACTCCTTGACTCTGCAAGACCAAAATCTGTTCAGGCAGGAGGTTTAACTTCAAGATACTTATTTGTGTCCCCTCTGTAGCCAATGGAAAGATAAATTTACTTCCACAGGCATCCTGCCATAAAATATACCCCATTAATACGTGGCCTGTATCTGCCTGTCTCACTGCACCTTGTCTGTAGCTGGAGCTTAGTGGACTAACTTAGCTAAGCTGACTAATTAACTGTGGAATGGCTGAAATTCAGTGATATAAACCCAAAACTCTATGCTTCTGTGATTACAGTAGAACAGAAACACCATCCTAAGAAGCAAACTGAAATACCTCTGTGATCTCAAGCATCACTGCAGCATGACCAGCAGGCCTGTGATAACCTTTGTGTTTCCTCAGAGCACTGTGGCTGTGGAGGGCAGGTCACGGAACCAGGTCCAGAAATGGGACAGCACCATATACATAATCAAGAGACAAAAAGCAGAGAAGACAGAAGCCTTTTCTCAGCCTCCAGTCCAGTGAGAAAGTGGCTCAGCATGTGCCCTGTTGACATGATCCATCTACTCTGGATAGTCGGGTCACACACCAGGAACAAGATCCACTGAAAGGCAAGTCTGAGGTAAATTAACATGATGGACTCTGTGAAAGTTAGATGTACATTATGAACAACAGCTCCTGACTTTTAGCCAAGCCTAAAATAATGGAAATAATCTTTCTGGAGCAGTTGCGTATCCTTCCCTCTTGGGTGAAGAAAATTCAAAGGAAGCCACAGGCAATGTATCAATCACATCAAGATCTGCAGTAGGAGGAGTGTACTTGAGCTTCTTGGAACAGACACTGCCTGGAAATCCAGGAAAGTCAGGGGTGTTGCTGGGACTACTTTCCCTCTCCTTGACTGCCTGTACAGCTGACTGTGTGGCTGAGGGCTAGGATGCTTTCTTGTTCAGTTGTTAGACATTTAGTTTCTTAAATACTGCAGCACTTGCCCAAAATTGTGGAGATGATGTGACATATTAAAACTTCTCCTTCCACTAAAGGGAGTTGCAGCATATTTGCAGCCAATTTGAAGGGTATTTTTCAGCTCAACAGAAGAATATTATCAGCTTTTGTTAAGAAATAAAATATATAGGCAAGAGAGTTTTAAAAACAACATTCTTCTATCTAGGAGTAGTTCTTCTTTCCCAAAATTACATAAGTTCCTTACAATCAGAATTGGAAGTCTTTGCAATATAGTTATTATTCAAATTGTTGACTTAAATGTTACTTTGCTGAGCTTATTTCATCTGCTGTGCTTTATTAGTTCCCTGATGGTTACAGGGATACAAAGCAGCAGCTACTTAGGGCCAAGATGTCATTTGCATATTAGAATTACAGAGACAAAAAGAAGGCTTTGACAGTCGAGGAAACCTTGATTAATGACTTTATACATAGAAGATGGAATGCTGACCAGTGTGTCAAGGTATGACTGGAAAATTACACTTAGTGTAATCTCCAAATCTCCAATCTCCAAATCACCTAGATTCTAATTCAAGAAAAAAACACTAATCGCTAGAGACAGGGACAATAATAATTTTATAATCCCTCAACTGCTCAAGTTCAGTTAATGCAATGGATAAAAACCTTGCATCCCACTGTCATCATTGTTGTCATCATGTAGAACGTACCTCATCTTAAATTTTGACATGAAGTTACAGAGCTTCACATAGGAGCACTCTTGCTTATTTTTAAAATGTATTAACACAATTGACTTCTAGCATAGGCAATGACCTAAAAATGAGTGCATTTGTACTCTGTAATGCACCATTGGACCTCTGCGTATAAAGAAAAATCCAAGGTGATTTTCTTTGATATAGATACCAGTTTTCTAGACATCCACATTTATCTAGGACACTGGCATCCAAGATATCAGTCAAACCACAGTAGTAATAAAATATGAAATGATTAAGCTTTTCTTTACCAACAGTTAGGGTGAAATCCTCTATTTGACATAGGCTGAGGCCATAAGGACATAGTCCATGTACAAATTGTTCTCTTGGTGGCCACAGAACAGCTGGTGACTTGCCTATACTGCAGCTCAGCAAATTACAACCTGATGACTGAATTAAAGTTATCTGCCTTTAATTACGACAGCTGAAGCTGAAGATACAACACAACAACTCCTTCTGGTTTGCAGGTACAGCTACTCCTCTGAGACTGAGACATGCAGAAATAGATGACTTAGAGTGTCTTTTATTTCAGTCTTTTGAGAAACTGATTACTTAAAAAGTCCAGATATTCTTGTGGAATGAGCTTGGAGTTTCATTTGTGATCATGAGACTCTTTTACACTTGCTGATTTATTGTAGCAGTATCACAACACAGAGTTTCCACTAAGAATGTTTGAAACAAGAAAGTAGCCCATCTTTAACAGAGGTCAGGAACTAAACACTCTTTTGAGGTAAATCCCTGGAGAATCCCCCAAAATCTTTGCATTATAAAATGTAAGGAGTAAGAAAATTCTTCCTAGTGCTTTAGAAATAGTTTTTTCAGGGAATGGAAAAAGGTGTGGGTCATTTGCTTGGTCAATACAGCTGGAAACATCTTCTGCCACATCCTTGCTTCATTCCTTGATGAGGTGAACAAATCTGTGATGTTTCTTTTGCTCTCATGCCCCAGAAACCTAACCTGATTTTCAGGGTTTTGCCGAGTAGGGAAGTTGCTGGTTCCTCACCTATACTAAAAGAATTCTATAGAGTCAGGAAAAGGAATAAAGCTATTTGATTTTAAAGGAAATGCTATACCAAATTAGTCAAAGGCTTAATTTTACCACCCTGTTAAGAAGAAAAGAATATTCAGGAGCCTTGCCTTGCCTTTTTCCACCTTTACATGTTCACCCAATTAAGTTCTTCATTTGATAGGTACATAAAAGGAGAAAAAGAAGTCACCAGTAGTTGAAAGGGAGATGTGAATAGCTGGGCCCGAGGAGAGGCAGCAACGACAAAGGCTCCAAAATGCAAGGGCTTGAATTTGGAGACTAGGGAGTGGAAGCATATTCTAAAAGTCTAAGTGACTTTATAGCATGAAAAGTTACTGATATACACAGAGAGGAATACATAGAGCAGTGATTCTCGTCTGTTTTGCCTTTGCCTTTTCACAAACTTGAATGAAAAGCAATTAACTCACTTTTCATCAATCTCATTGATGTAGCTGCCCGGAGTCAGCACCTGCCTTTCCATTCATCTTGATGGCCCTAACAAACCCTAACGGAGCAGAAAGAGAGGCACTTTCCTCTCTGAGCACTTTGCTTCTGGGCAGCACTCTGGCCCTCTCGTTTACACAGTAAAGCAGGTCACAGAAAATTACAGACACATCTCAAGCTCAACAACTGCTCTCCTTTTTCTCAAAAGAGAAAGGTTTTGTCTGCCTGCTTTGTGGAAAAGAGGAAAGAAAAGGAGAAGAGAGATAACCTTGTGTACTTTATGCTCTCCAAAGAGGCTCATTAGTAGTGCAGCAAGACAGGCAGCAGAAACTAATCTTCGAAGTCTGAGGAGCATGCTTTCTGAAGAACCTTTGTTAGGTGTTAATTTAGCCCAGGTGGCCCAAACACAGACCACCCTCTTTCCTAAAAACAGATTGACAACTTGGCCATCCAGCCGCAGAGATCTGAGCCATTGTCACTTTGAATAGTAGTAATCCAAACCATACAAAGACATTTAGTTCAATCTTCAGAATTAATGTTTTCTATAGATGTGCAACATAACTTTTTAACAATACAGTCTAATTTGAAGACAAAAGGAAAAGTGAGGCAGGAAGTAGATCAGCTTGCCTTTGAAATGCACTAGAGAGAAATCTGAGATTGAAGCATTCTGTTTGCACATGATGCTCTCCCAGAATAAACAGGAAAGCTGCCATTTCAGTATGAAGACTAAATTAGGTAGTTGCTAACAGCTCTTGGTGGTTGTTGCACAAGAGCACTCAGTAAGGTGTTTCCAGAGATTATTTTGGTCATTCAAGCAATATTCAATTTTGAGACTTCAGCTGGCTGACCTCACTGCAGACTCAATTGATTAAAAGTCATTGTCTCTTCTTACATGTTAAGCAAACCTTTAACCTGGAAATATCTTGGTGTATCTGCTTGCAGACCTGAACTCCATTTATCTCCAATATGGAGTTCAATGACCTTTTTAGAATTAAATTGTTCTTTTAGTACACAGTGTTAATAATCTTGCATTTATCTTCATAACTGAAATAAGGTACAAGTGGAATCATAGAATCACAGAATCATTAAGGTTGGAAAAGGCACGTAAGATCAAGTCCAACTGTTAACTCAGCACCATTGTGTTCACCACTAAACTACATCCCCAAGAGCCACATCCACATGTTTTTTGAACATTTAAGTAGAAAATAATCAGGATGGTATTTATCCTATAACTTTAAAATAATGCTCTTCTAACCTAAAGTATTGATGCATTTAGCACACTGGGTTTTGTCACGTACACCAGAAAGTGAGGGAATCTTCCAAAGTTCCACTTAAGTAGAAATGAATCCAAAGGCCACCTCTTCTGACTTATTCAGGTTGACTATGAATGTAGAAATTTTAATCTAGATTCCACAATTGCCCAGCTGTGTATGAAAGATACAGATCCCCTTTGGATAAAACTCAGAACATTTTTGCAATAACTTTGAAATACAATAGGTTCAATTTCCAAAGGCAGGGAGACCTTGCAGAGGGAGCTTGATAAACTAGAGACTGGGCAATCGCTAATTGTATGAAGTTCAACAAGGGAAGGTGCCAGATTGTGCACTTGGGATTGGGGAAACCCTGGATGTATGGAGAAACTGGGGAATGAGATCCTGGAAAGCAGTGCCACGTAAAGGAACCTGGGAGCCCCAGTCAGTGAAAAGGTCATGAGTCAGCAGTGCCCTGGCAGCCAGGAGGGCCACCAGTGTCCTGGGGGCATCGGGCACAGCATCGCCAGCCGGGCAGGGAGGGGATTGTCCCACTCTGCTCTGCACTGGGGCGGCCTCACCGCGAGTGCTGGGGGAAGTTTTGGGCACTGCAATATAAGAAAGACATTAAGTTATTAGAGAGCATCAGGAGGAGGGCAACATAGATGGTGAAGGGAAGCAGTATGAGGAGCAGCTGAGGTCACTTGGTCTGTTCAGCCTGGAAAAGAGGAGACGGAGGGGAGACCTCATTGAAGTCTACAACTTCCTTGTGAGGGGAGGAGGAGGGATGCACACTGATCTCTTATTCCTGGTGACCAGTGACAGGACCCGAGGGAATGGTAAGAAGGTGTGTGAGGGGAGCTTTAAGTTGGATATTAGAAAAATGTTCTTCAACCAGAGGGTGGTTGGGCACTGGAACAGGCTCCCTAGGGAAGTGGTCACAGCACTGACAGAGTTCAAGTAGAATTTGTACAATGCTCTTGGCCATATGGTGTGACTTTTGAGGTGTCCTGTGCAGGGCCTGGAGCTGGACTCAGGGATCCTTGTAGGTCCCTCCTAACTCAGCATATTCTGTGGTTCTGTGATTAGCACTTTCAAGTGCCAGTGAAGATATTGGATTAAGCCTGTTCTGCTTTGATCCTAGGCCTGCCTACCAAACAGAGAGATATTTTTTAATCTGTTACCATAGTCAGGTTCTGTACCAGCAAATGTTCAGGAAACATATGGGTAATTTGCTGTCCCAGTTGAGAAAGCGGTCTCCAATATTTTCTGCTTCACAGAGCAGAAGATGTTATGCAGTTAGATTAAATCATATTAGGCACCTAGTGTTTTTGCAGTGCCAACAGACTTGAGTTGTTTGGTTATAGTCATGCCCACCCAAGAACGAGCCAGTTTGTTGACCTGGAGTAGTTTGGATTTAGTTGTAGCTAAGCACTTCCAAGCACTTGACAGAGGTGTACCACCACTCACCCTACGGAATCAGAGAGGTGGAAGGAGTTTTCTTAGTTGTGTCTGTATGGTCTGCAAGACACAGTAGCTTCAGTGCTGTCCCAGATTGCACATCTGCCTAGGAGCAGGTAGTCTAAGTCTGATCATTATCCTACTAGACACTTGCTGGAACAGGCAAGTAAACCTCTCTGGCTTGAGTCTTCAACACTGTGTTTTGTGGCCAAGTTCCTTTATTGCTACTGGTTCCAAATGCTTAACACCATGTTGTCTGAGAAAGAGTTGTTAGGCAAGACAAGAAGGATCTCATGCTGTTTCCACTTCAGAACATGATGTTTCTATAGGGGATGAGGTAGTAAAAATGATCTCTCATCCTTTCTAAAGACAAAAAGAGTTCAGCCTAAGGAGATATCATGTTACTTAAGGAACCAAATCATATAATCTGCTAGATTTACAGCTAAAAATTCAGTCTCAGAGTATCTCTAGATCATTATATGAAATAACCAACATTGCTCCAGTGAGTTCCTTTGGCAACAAATTCAGCAGATTTATTTCTTTGTATGTTTGTACATTTTAATTAGCAACATAACTGGCAGATTAGTTACCGGAATGCTTCCAATACTCTTGTGTCATGG
Organism: Atrichornis clamosus; assembly: GCA_013400975.1. Taxonomy (NCBI): domain Eukaryota; kingdom Metazoa; phylum Chordata; class Aves; order Passeriformes; family Menuridae; genus Atrichornis; species Atrichornis clamosus. Next base: position 41,231 of record WBMZ01010125.1, read on the forward strand.
TTTGGGAATGGTATTCCCCAATTTAGTGTTCCCACTGAAACACTCGAAAACACTCACTCCCCTCTCCCCCTCTTCCCTGCAGCGAGCTGGAAAGAAGAACAGGAGGCACAAAGGTAAAGATCACGGGTTGAGATAAGAACAATTTATTGGAAACAGCAATGAAATAAGAGAATGAATAGTAACAGCAACAATATTAATAAAAGGGTGTACAAGAAGGGCAAGCAATTCACACATGAAATGCTCACCACACAGAAACCAGCAATACATGAACCACCACCGCCCTACCCCGACCCAGAAGGGACCCCTTCCCCCATGCCTGGAAAATAACGTGAGGTGGGACAGATAAGCCTCTGGGTCTACAAATATTAACCCTGTCCTGGCCTTAACCAGGACAACCTGTAGGACCTTTTCTTATTTTTTTATAAAATACATGATTGCATTTCTCAGGTGTAATCAAAGCAGTTCACAAGCGCAAGTTCTGATGTTAGATGGAGGAATTCCTCATCAGCACTCATGCAGATAATTTTATAATGTATTCCTAAAAGGATGTAGAAGGATGCTGTGAAACTCATGAAGAACTATTATGATTTAAGATTAGGGAACAAGACTCCTCTTCCCTGAAAATGTATGCAGAATTTTGCTTATACAAACTGAATTACCAAGCACCTTCCTTGATGACTTACAAGCTCTGGAAGGATCTTGGCCTTGTTAGTTATTACATTTGGCCCACTGCGTTAGAGCACTGGTCATCTAGTGGTTCTGTAGTTGTTTAAAAACTGGCAATGAGACTTTAAAAACTTTTCCGCATTGTGCGTCCTATTAATAGCACATGTTTAGTTCAGCAACATTTGATGACATTCTGTTACCATTTCAGGGATCAGGTATGGCTTTAAAATACCACACTCACCACAGTGAGACTCCTTTCCACAGGCTGTGTCACAGCATCTGCATCTGCCGTCACAGTTACTCACACGGCATTGTTCACTGCTGCGACGTGTGGCATCTGCCCAGAGACACAAGCAGCTCTTTCAAGGCACACTGGTCCATTGTGGCATCAAGTGATAACCAAGTGCCTTGGATAATGCCACTTTCCCTGTAGATGGAGTCATCACAGACACCTTGCTCAGCACAGCCAAGATTTTGTACTTTCCCATGACAGAGTCTGAAAATATCTAGATGACCTGTAACTCTCAGAATCTAGCTGAAAGGGTATTAAGTGTATCAAGATGATAATTTGAGCCTTTCCTTCGACTCATCTACAAAAAGAGAACCCAGGTAACCGCAGGTGGGGACTTGAACCAGAACTAATTGCTACTCCTTTTTGCCTTAGCATTAACTACCTTGCTAGTTAATGAAGATCTGTTCAGGGATCTCCAACTGCCTAACGACTTCCCATTCACAAGCCCATCTTCTCATAGGAAGGAATGTGAATGGGCTGGTATTTTTCATTCTATGAGCACCTTGACAATCACATTAAAGCACATTTATTTGGAACTGATTTTGAAGATTTCATGTATGAACTACGTCACCATCTTTTCTTCAATCAACTACACTCTCCTCATAAATGTCAATCAACTACTCCCTCCTCATAAATGTCCGTCTATGACAGGGATTTCAATACATAAGATTAAGAGATATTACCAGAAGAATACAAATTTATGCACCTGCACTGTGTAATAAGCCGTTAACTGGAACAGTAGAGGCTAGATAAAAACCCCCAGATGTTTAATACTTAAACTGAAGTCTGGGAGGAAGAATTCTCAATGCCAAGGTATATAGGAAATTCTTCATATTCAAAATATGAAGAAGTGTATGTCCTAAAGAGAAGAAGCTCCACTACTGACCACACTGTGAGAAGAGATGCCCATGCCACCTCAGTGAAGGGGAAGAAGCACCTCTCTGAAGGGCTCTTCATGTGTGGAAACCTTCTGGAAGCTTTACTAGCTGTGAACATGCTTTTGATTCATGCAGATGCTGCAAATTGTCTTACTAATAAAAGATTAACCAAAACAGCTGAACAAAACTTCCCTATCTCCCACTCTTTGAGTATCAGGAGATGTAGCTTCAGTAGCCACTTCAGCTGGAGGGAATTCAAGCCTGCAGACTGCGCCTACTAATTGCACACTCAGCATATCAGCTTTCTTGGGCAGGAGGAACTTACTCCTCCCATGAAAGATGGGCCCTGCCAGCCCTGGACAAAAGATGAATATATAAATACCAGACTAATTCCAGGGATGTGTTTTTGTTATAGGCATTTACTGGAAACTGGATGAACAACAGTGAAACACAAACAGTGAATCTTCCTTCTGCCAAGCCCATTTCTGACAGATGTTTGCGAAAAAACCAGTATCCCTGGCTCAGGATCTGTCATCCAGGGAATCACTCTCAACTGTCAAAAGCAGCATTTCTACCACTCAGTTCTTCTGCTCTTGATGCTGACTATTGTGTTCATGACACGTTGTCACAGATCTTGAGTGCGATCACACGGCACATGCAGGACCACCAGGGGATCAGGCCCACCCAGCATGGGTTTAGGAAAGGCAGGTTCTGCGTGACCGATCTGATCTTCTTTTATGAACAAGTGACCCACCTTGTGGATGAGGGAAAGCCTGTGGATGTTTTCTACCTGAACTTCAGCAAAGCCTTTGACAACATCTTCCATGGCATTCTCCTGGACAATCTGACAGCCCACGGCTTGAACAGGTGCACTCCTCACTGAGTTAAGAACTGGCTGGATGGCCAGGGACTGAGAGTGGTGGTGAATGGTGCTGCATCCAGTTGGAGGCTGCTCACAAGAGGGGCTCCCCAAGGCTCAATATTGGGATCAGTCCTGCTTAATATATTTATCGATAATTTGGATGAAGGGATCAAGTGCACCCTCGGTCAATTTGCAGACAACACTAAGTTGGGTGGTAGTGTTGATCTGTTGGAGGGTAGGAAGGCTCTCCAGAGTGATCTGGACAGGGTGGATCGATGGGTTGAGGCCAATGGTGTGAAGTGTAACAAGGCCAGGTGCTGGGTCCTGCGCGTTGGTCACAACACCCCCATGCAGCACTACAAGCTGAGGGCAGAGTGGCTGGAAAGTGGCCCAGCAGAAAAGGACCTGGGGGTGCTTGTCAACAGCAGCTGAACAAGCCAGACTGTGCCCAGGTGACCAAGAAGGCCAATGGAATCCTGGCCTGTATCAGAAATAGTGTGGCCAGCAGGATCAGAGCAGTGATTGTCCTCCTCTACTCAGCACTGGTGAGGCCACACCTCACTTGCTGTGTTCAGTTTTGGGCCCCTCACAGCAAGGATATCGAGGTGCTGGAGCATGTCCAGAGAAGGACAACAGAGCTGGTGAAGGGGCTGGAGCACAAGTCATATGAGGAATGGCTGAGGGAGCTGGGACTATTTAGCCTGGAGACGAGGAGGCTCAGAGGAGACATTTTCACTGTCTACCAGTACCTGAAAGGAGGTTGTGGCAAGATGGGGCTCAGTCTCTTCTCCCAGGCAACCAGTGACAGGACGAGAGGACATGGCCTCAATCTGCACTAAGGGAAGTTCAGCTTGGACATCAGGAAGAATTTATTCACAGAAAGGGTTGATAAACATTGGAATGGACTGCTCAGGGAGGTGGTGGAGTCACTGTCCCTGGAAGTGTTCAAGAAACAATAGGACATGGCACTTAGTGCTGTGCTCTAGGTGATGAACAGTCAAAGGCTGGATTCAATGATCTTGGAGGTCTTTTCCAACCTAAATGATTTTGTGATCTGTGATTCTGTGAGTTGTTACATAGGCAGGGGAAGAACCTGATGTGCTACAACTGCAGGGGTCTTCCTCACAGAAGACTTGGGAACTGTGCCAATGACTGGGCACAGTCATGCCTTAGTTGTGGTGAGAAGTTTGAAGGAGCAGTAAGCCAGGCACTACATTAAAAATGACAGAAGAGATTCAGATATTTCAATACAATTTCAGCAAGTTATTATTGTCTTACCAGAAGTTCACATTAACAAAGCTAATGCAGAAAGTACTGTTAGATCAGGGAGATGTATAACCTAAAGCCATATCAAATCATAAAAGCAATTATGTTATGTTCACCTTAAATAATTTGGCACCAAGACTGAAATGATATCAGTGAATGAGGAAGCCATACCTGCAGGGGCTAAAGAAGAAACAGTGTCTGTTAAAAGAGCATATGTCTAGCCTCATGCCATGCATCTCCAATAGAGACCTACAATTTCCCATGCTTACCAGCTGTGATGAGATCCTCCAGAGGGGAAAAAGTAAAGGCAGAGAGTATTTTAAAGTAATTTTTGGGCTTCAGAGTCCCTTTTAGGGTTCAGCTAGATGGCATAATTTTCACTAGTAGCTTTAGAGACTGTATACCAAAAATGAGACTTGGCTGTAGTAAGGGATTTGGGCACTAAGAGCTGTAGGGACATTCCTTGCCCACATCTGCTGAAGATGCCTATTGGGAGGGATGCAGCATTTATGATAGGAAACTCCATCTTCCCTGTATAAGTGGCCCTGTGCTTCCAGTCCCTCCACAGCATCTTGAGCAAGGGTCTGGCTTGCTACGTTACATTAAGCAATGCATTTTATAGGCACTCCCTTATTGGAGATGTGATGTGAGTTTTTACATGCTGAATATAAACACCGTAGACTAGTTCCTAGCTGGCAAGACAGCTGTCCAGAGCAGGAAAAATGGATTTCTTTAGAAAATCTTCACATTTCTTTCCTCAGAAATTCTTTTGATTACTAACCTGTTTTATCTGGTAGATGAGATGAAACAAGATTTGGCAGTGACAGTGAAATTCAGCAGCGAGGCTGCAGTGGAGGCAGCTGTAAGAGGCCACTGGCCCGGGCACGGTGAGTGGCTGGGCAGGAGCTGCTATCTCCCTCTCCCTCTCTCCAGCTGGCAGCGCCCGGGGGCAGCAGTCAGCTGCAGAGGGTTAGAGCTCTGCTGCAGAGAGCCAGAGAGCTGCCAGCCTTCACACCCACCAGCTCCTCACCACGCACAGAGGGAGAGGGCTGTCCTCGGTAAGCCTTCGACTCTGAACTCAGGGCATTTCCTACTCAAACTTTTTTACTTTCCTTACACAGAGCACTAGGTCTTTGGATGTGGTCCAAATGCACCTATAATAACAGATAGCTTTCTGTGAAATACAAGAGGAGTTCACTGAAAGTTTCAGAGCAAGCTGATTGAAAGCATAGGAAGCCATAAAGTGCAGCATGCAGAAAGAAGACATGCATAAACAAGGCTGCAAATCCCATGTATATTTACACAGAGTGCAGGTTCAACTAACTTAAATGTTTTGTACAGGGTTTTTTTAGTCTTGTTGAAATATTGCTCTTAAACTTTGTTCTTTCTTCTGCCGTCTTAGAAACAAGTGAAATTCTGGAAATATTCTTGCTTCACAAGAGGGCAACTGTTAAGAGAAGGAAAACTGCTGATAGGAATAGGTTAAACTTACAAGATATTATATGTTACTAATAAGCACTAATCTGTCATCTTTATTTGAAGATTTTTTCCTTAGCTTGATAAAAAATGTTTAATAAGAAACTAACTAAACAGTGGAAGGATTCTAAATGCAGATTTGTATGGAAATAAGACAGGTGGTATTGTATGAGCTGCAGTAACAAGGCAGAGCTGGGATGGAGTCCTCTTGGGCAGTCCCAAAGCAAATGTAAGCAATGGTGTTATTGCTCTGTTCAGGTGGAGGCCTCAAGAGAGGCTGCATCTGGATGATCTGGGATAATTCAGAAGAGCATCTGGGGAACGACTACAAAGCGATTTTCGGAATGTTATTAGCAAGTCTAGTCTTCTCACAAGTCTTCAAATTGTGAGAAGAAACCGAAAAGTACTTTAGAAAACATTACTGTCTTCATTTACAAGTCCATTGTAATACTTAAATGTAGACAGAAGTTTAGGGATAAAGTAAGAAAGGAAAAGCACTTTTTTTTTTGTTTTTTGATGGGCCAGGGGGAAGGTAGAGGGGTAAAACAGGCAGGATTTATGTGCTCTGAGGCAAGTCCATTGACAACATAAAGCAGGATTCAGAAAAAGGCCAACTGTTGTCATACACCCTCAAGTGGAAAAGCCCTGATGTTAGATGCAATACTTGTACCATATGCAAAAAGAAGTTGGACAGATTTGAGCATCAGAATCTTTAGACAACGTCAAACTTGTTCTTTAGATCAGGGAAATCCGTAGGTTGTTACAAACATGAAGCATCTGCAGTGCCTACGTAATAGCCAGCAAATCAAGATCTTCTCTCACACAAACCTTTATAAGTCATGAAGTTAGATTTATCACTAATGTCACTGTGGCATTTGCTGAATACAACTTATATGCGGTGGAGCTCTGACATTTCGAATATTCTTACACAGAAATGTCCACATTATGTTCCGGAAACCTAGTACCTACGTGCCTGTAGGAGCTAGTGTACTTGCATTTCTGCTGATTGCAATGAAATAAAACAACAAACATGCAAATACTCCTCCTTTCTTACTTTTCTGATATTCCTTTTAACTCACTCCCTGCAGTTCATAGCATCCACACTACCAACTGCCTCGTTCCAGGAATGAGGGACATATGTGTTAGAGCAGTGTATGAGAAGTCCGGGTTTTCCTCAGGAGTAGCAGTCACCTGGCACGAGCCACAGATGTTTGAGAGCATATATTATTGCCATGCCATCTGCTGAGAAAAGCCAGAATCTCAGCTGTCAACACTACTCTCAGGAGAAGGCAAGGGTCCAGAGGCTTGCCATTGTCTCCAGGCATATCTGCATTTTTCTTCATCTTTAAAGCAAGTTCAGAAAATATAATTATGCATATTTTAATTGCAAGTTAATGGAGTCAATCACCAGGTTTTGTCTGGGGCTTGATCTTACTATGCCTTACAGTTACGACATTTCATTTCTGTTCTTAACTCTACCACAAACTTAGCTTAGTGTTAAAGAAACACCTTCTAAATGTTTCAGTATTCATGGTTCTACTTTCAGATATTGGAAACCTATTTAAGGATGTGAAGACCCACTGGTTGGGCTAAATTTCAGAAGGAAATAAAAGAATGCGGAATCACTAAAAGTAAAAAACCAAGTGCTGGAGTGCATCATCCTGAGGTCTTCAAATGCCACAGCCCAGCAGACTGGGTAGAGCGGTGCCAACAGGCACTCAAGCAGACAACAGATCTGTGGTTGCTGGCAAATCTGACTCCTTCAAGCAAGTGACCACGTGCAATAGTACCCTCAGTTCTGAGTGAGGTCTGAAGCCACAATCATGAGTGAGGGAGCATCAGTTTGGTGCTGGGGACTGAGCGTAGGAAAAAGGACCTGCTGTTTTTCCTGCTCACCTCCTTCCTCAAGAGAGAGAAAAATACCTCTGAAAATCAATTGGCCTCTTGGACTTTCAAACCAACAGAAGCCAGTATTTTGGAAAGTCAGAGATTCACATTATGAGTACTGAAGCTTTAGTTATACCTATTCCTGGCTAAGCAGAAGTCCAAGGCAATTCACCTGTTTCAAATGTTAATCAGAAAAGAAAGTAGCAAGCTGGTGAGCAAAGATGGTCATTCCTTTACCTGTTCTTGTCTGCTCTCCAGCAGAGACCTTCTTGAAGCTACCCTGGGACCTTAGAACAGAGTCCCATTCTGGTATCCAGCCAGACAAGTATTAAAAAACCTTGTTCTTGGTGTAAGTTGCAGCAATACCAGACAGTGTGACATGATCCCTCGTTCCTGACATGAGGGCTGTTATAGCTCATCTTCTCAATAAGTGTTACTGTGCCTCAGTAAGAATCTTGCATCAAAGCCATAGTTCCTTCCCTGCTTAAGGAAAAATCCCCATTTTTAATAGCTTTGCCAAGAATATGGGGTTTTTTTCTTCCTATGAATATTGCCACCTGTGCCACTAATAACCTCATATAGAGGCCATGTTCCTTTGGAAGTGTTCAACAGAAGTCATAGTCAATGGCATCAGGTGAGGAATTGAGCATGGATGTCTTTTCATGCCAGTTTTTGTATCAAAGAGTAGCAGAACTATGGAGATAAGTGCATTAGCCCAATACAGGGCTGCTCACGGGCAGTCACCAGTTCGATAGAGCAGTCAAAGGAATTGTACTCTGTTGCCCTTCTGGGGCAAGGAGGAACTGGAGAAAGAAGCCTCCTTTTAAATAGGGTATTGCTAATAGCTGTAACTCCTAACTTGTTTTCACATTTGAGAGTAAGACATGTTTTTACTTTGACAATTCCATACTTACATAAAGTACCAGGGAAGGTTTTGCACAGGGCTCAGTTAAAAGCTCTCCTAAGTGGCAGATCTTCACTGCAGGAATAAACATCCTCTTTCTCACGTACTCTAGTGGAACAGCGTCATTGCTCCTGCAAGCCCAAAAGTGCCTAAGGGAGGTTACTACTGTGCTTATTTTTGTAAGAAGCAGTTTATCTCAAGTAGATCTCCACTGTTAGTCTGACTGACTCACAGATCAAGATTTAATCCATCATTGCTACTTTCCCATCTACTGATTTCCCCTGCACAGCTGCTGCTTTGCTATTCCACAGAACCACAGAATTCTGTGATCTGTGATCACTTCTGCATCTCCTGCATCAGAAACTATCCTCAAAGGTCACAGCACCCCAAAACCACATGGCAGACAGTGTATCATTGTTATTTGCAGATTTGAGCTGCATCAGTTCATATCAGGATTAAGAGATGCATTTCCTTTGCCAGCATTTCCTCACTGTGCTGGACCCTCACCAGCTTCCTTTTCTTGGTTTACATCTTAGCTGCTGTGCTGTCTTCAAAATTTCTGCTTATTTTGTAGGAGGTTTCTACACTTTTGAGGGTGTCCTTACTTTTGATGGTATTAGATCTCATCAGTGCCAATAACCACAGGGCTGTATAGCCAGATTGCCCAGCTCTTGCTGTCAAGACACTTCTGCAAGTGACATGAATCACAGGTTTGCTTAAACTTCTAGGATCAGAAGCCTCACTGATTTCTTTATCAGCAGGCCGTATGCCTTTGCCCCAGAGAGCAGGTATGGTTTGTAGTAGATGACATCAGTGCCACAAGTTTATCTCTTGCCACTAGAAGTCTCTCCTGAGGGAAAGGAGACCATTGGTAGGATACTTTCCAAGCAAGAGCCATATTGTGCTCCCAGATAGCTGCTTGCTTTGAAGTAAACATGCGAGACAACCCACAAGCTGGCTTTCTTCTTGCATTTTTGAGTCATCACATTTACAAGGTATCTACAAATAGCTCAGATTGATTTTAAATAAGTCCAAGTCATTGACTGCCTAGGGAGGGTGCACTTGTCTGCTCCAAACTGATTTGCATGGAAAGGTGCTTTGACTCTCCCAAAAAACTCTTCCAATATCACAAGCATTGAAGACAGCTGTTAACACCAAAGGAAGGCCAATTGTCTCTCCCAGAATATAGTTTTGACTATAAAAGCCCCATTTCCCCTCCAAAGAAATGAATGCTAGCTGTAGTAAGCCACACACAGAACAGTTCCCAAAAGGCAAGAAAAGTATGAACAGGAACTGAGTTCATCTATATCACAGCCTTTCTGAAGCAATCCTTTCAGTTCTCATTATTTAATTGCTGGATTTGAGTTTTCATATTCCTACCATCTGCTCACACACAGTACAGTGTTTCTCAAACCAATAATCCTAAGTAAAAATATCCCAAGATAATGACACAAACTTGAGGGCCCCTCAGAATTTCCTTTTAAAGAGGACTTGAACATGTGACACTCTGAGAAAACCGACCAGGAAAGGCATCAGCAACTTCATAATTAGAATATAGTCTTATTTGTTTTGGGATTAGCCCAAAGTCAGTGAATGTGCAAAAAAAATCAAGAAAGAGTAAGCCAAATCTAAGATTAGCTATTCTAGTCCCACAGACTGCCATCTTAAAGGCACAAGGGGGTAACTAACAATACATGTACAAACACACTCAGCTCTCACAGCAATCCAGGCTGGAGACACACTGCCTAGGAGGAAGCCCTGCAGAAAGGTGCTCAGAGTCCTGTCCTGGTGGGCAGTGAGCTGAGCCCTTGCAGCAGAAAGGCAAAAAGCATCCTGGGCTGTATGAACAGCAGTACAGTCGGTAGGATGACGGAAGTGGTGACTCCCCTCATCTCAGCCCTCATTAGGCTGTATACAGAATACTGCATCCAGTTTTGGAGTCAGTTCAACAGAGGGCCCATAGGATGCTCAGGGGTCTGGAGCACTTGCCCTGTGAGGAGAGGCAGTGAGACTGAAGTGATTCATCCTGGTTAAGCTTTGGGAGTGCTTACAAACAGCCCTCAATCAACACCTGTGGGAAAGCAACCAAGGAGTTGGAGCCAGGCTTTTCACTGCAGTGAATGGTGGAAGGATGAGAACTATGAGTGAAAGCTGAAAATAGAGAGGTTCAGAGAGAAGATAAAGAGACCCTTTCCCTGTTGGGACAGCTGGGCAGGGGTGTGTGTTGCCCGGGTAAACTGTGCTGGCTCCATCCTTGGAGTTTCAGAGCCACAAGCGCACAGCCCTGTGTAGCTTGATGTGAGCTCAGAGGTAACCCTGCCTGAGTGGAAGGATGCACTGGAGACCTCCTCACCTTCCTTCCCTTACAAATATCCCTATGATCTTGCAATCTTATATAAATAATTTTTCTACAGCATTGTTACTTACAAAGACAACAAGTACAAAAATATGTGGACCACAATAATTGATGCCTAGCAACCAGCAGAGTAATTCCTGGAAATCCACATAAAGAGAATTTCAGGGGCTGGACTATGCACTTATTAGCTGGTTTTTGCCATTGGAATAGCACATTACATCACAAGGGAAGTCTAAGAACTTGCTTGACTGCTTTCTGATACATTTTCTTATGAACTGAGATATTACAGAGCTTAGGGGATCAGTCAAGATGGATGCCATTATGTCAGGCATATACACAACTCACCTCAAACAGATTGATGCCTGAACAAAGGCATCAAAGTGTCCAGGGCCCTTTGGTGGGTCCATACTGAAGCCTAGATTTATGCCATAACTACTCGTAATGCTAGTCATTGGGACACAGGTCTTCAAAAAGCACAGGAGCAAAAGGGATAGAAGTCCTCTCTTTTGTTACTTTTCTTCTCACAGAGCCCCATATTCCCTCTCCATTACATAAAAGCATATTACAGACCTATTGTTCAATTGATTCAGGTGGTTCAATGACAAGGAGATCCCAATCAAGGAAGAAATTTTATTGCCTTACCCTTCTATAACCCCAGCGTTTTCTCTTTGTGTTCCAAATCCACTTCTTCCTGTAATTCTGTATTTCTCTGGAAGAAATTTCTGACTGCAGGGGTGCAGAAAGCAAACTAAGTGATCCCAATGAGCCTTTTGGATCTTAAAGTCTAGGAATTGAGCAGTGCCCATTTGATATAGTGGACTGAAGTGAAAGAGTATGGGAAAGAACATATGCTTCATGGATTGAGCTTGAGCCTATGTTTTCATTCTAAAAGTCAATTTAATTATTTAATTGATTTAATTATTTGCCTTTAAGGTGGAGTGTTTTTGAATGACAAAAATAATTAAATAAAAACAAGACAGTGATCTTTGTGCTAGTAAGGGCATATGAATAATAACACTATGACCTACTGGCAAAGGAGGGGTAGGGGAGGAAGAAAAACACTGGGCACTGGGACTCCCTCTTCATTGGTCATCCCAGAGTATCATGTGGCCACAGCTCCTTTTTAAAGATAAGTCCTCATCTCCTGGAGCTCATAATATCCTCCTGTGCTGCATTTCTGTTTGAACCTGTGGAAGACACCTTTCTAGCCTGACAAAATGTGCGACCAGTTTGTGGGCACCTGGAAGCTCCTTTCTAGTGAAAACTTTGAGGACTATATGAAAGAACTGGGTGAGAATTGTTATTTCAAGTTCTTGTATCTGGAACAGGGAAGGAATGCCAATTTTGAACTTTATTCTTCACTTGCTTTTTCTGACTATGTTGTTTATCGGGAGGGGTTTAACCCACTATTTTGATCAGCTGGCCTTACACTGGAGAACTCATCTGTTTGAATTAGTGGTGTTAAATTCCTATAAAATTGAAAAAACTTGATTGGGAGGAATAATTTCAGGTAAGCCAAGTCTATGCATGCCTAATTAGTAGTGTTATAAATGGAAGTAAAGCACGTCACTGCAATATTTTGCGTGAATTAGCTTTTAGCCCTGGACATGCAAATCGGTGTGATGCTGGAAAGCAGTAAGCTTCCTTATGTCTATAAGCAACACACCTAAACAATTTTATACTGCTACAGGGTTAGGACACCTGTAAATTGCCATGGCTATTAGAGTGAATGAAATTCTGTAGCTGCCTCCAGTGAATATTAACAAAGAAAATTGCATGGATTCATGCAGATACTTGTAAAGATTTGATGTCTAACACTATTCTCTAAAGGTGCAGACTTCTCACTTAGAATTAAAATTGGGATTTAAAAGGTCTCAATATTCTCTTAGTGTGAAGGAAGCATGGGGCAACTTGCACTGATTCAATTACTACATGCTAAAAAGCTCGGGGTTTATTTGCAGTTTAGGGGTAAAACACTTACCGTGACTTATACAGCATCCAGACATCTTTCAAGGAGTGAGGCTCTTGCACTCTTAATCTTTACTCCAGATTTTACTCAGGACGTAACCATTGCCAGCTATTTCTTAATCATTTCCTTATATTCAACCTACCCACTGATAAATATAAAAAGTGCTTGCTTTTTTTTCCCCTTGTTTGTTTGTTTTGTTGCTTTTGTGGCTTAGAAACTGTCATTTATTTCTGTTTATTTACATTCAAGCATAATTAGCATACAAGTTAGAGTACAAGCTACCTCAGCTATTCTGAACAAGTCTATGTGCAAATATCTGGCATTAAAATCTTGTCTCAGTCTTCAAAATACTGCTTTGACTATTTTGACAATGACAGGGTAGAGAATTTCCTTACATCAACCCAGCCAGCTTGGTCTATAGTAGTACCAAGTAAGTGAGATGTTACAAAGGAATCTCTGTAACACAGAATTAATAACATTCAGAAAGCAATAGGGGAAACAGCTCTGAGGGGTTTTTTTCCAAAGCATGAGAAAAAAACATTGAGGAAAAATAAAAATTTCATAGTGCCTGTCTTGTTTACAGGTGTGGGTTTTGCTACCAGGAAGATGGCTGGTGTGGCCAAGCCTAATGTAACTATCAGCATCAATGGAGATGTGATAACCATCAAAACAGAAAGTACCTTCAAAAACACAGAGATCTCTTTCAAGCTGGGTGAAGAGTTTGATGAGACCACAGCAGATGACAGAAAAACAAAGGTGAGACCAGAAATGATGCTTTGCAAATACATCTCTCAAAAGAGATGTGGGAGGGGAAGGGCAGAGTTGTCATTTTGACATCCAGCGCAGAAATGCTGCCTCCACAGGTCAGACTGCTGTGGATGCTTTGTGCTCAGTGCTGCTTGGCCATGGAGCAGACCAAGGTACCCCAATGAAACATTTCTTTTTCTTTGGCAGAACGTCATAACCCTAGACAACGGTGTGCTGAACCAGGTGCAGAAGTGGGACGGAAAAGAGACTATCATAAAGAGAAAAGTGGTGGATGGGAACCTCGTGGTGGTGAGTTCGTTTGTGTTACCTAATCACTGAATTCAGTGTGCAGAATTCATGTTTGGCTGATGTATGACTTTGGATTCAAACATGAGGAGGGAAAGCATCTGAAAGGGCTCTGTGCCCTTGATGAGAGATCTCTCTGAATGAGTCTGGAGTGTAGGTTAAAACTCAAATGCCTTAAACATATGGAACGCTATAGAGGTGCCTGTTCTCCATTCATGACAAGACACGCTTAGGAAAGTGTAGGGAGAAAAAGCCCAACAACCCTATGAGGGAAATTTTTATATACCAGGATCTCTAAGTCCTGGACAGTATAGAGGAAGCATTAGCAAAGTCCACATTAAGTACTTCTGCTCTAGGCTGATGTAGAATGATGATGAACTCCTGTTCATCTTCAGCAGAGGCTCAACAGCCACCTGTGGGAACCCTGCCATGCATCACCAACAACTGTGTTAATAATATGATGTTAGAGCAGAAAAGGACATCTGTGTCCAGGCTTTGTTTGCTGGTTTTTCTGGTCAGAGACTATTGTGCTTGACTTGGTGCCCGTAAGGCCCACCTACAATCTGGGGCTTCCCAGCTCTGCTCTACAGTTTAAGGAAATACGCTTTGAAGAATCTGGGACAGGACTAAATTTGTGTTCACAAAAGGCAACTGAGATCCCTACAAAATAATACACATACACAAAATTCCTGAAGAGTTCTGCCCTCCCCTAGGGAAAAATAATATGTCCATAAATTTAATATTTAAATTTCTTTGGATAGAGTCCAGAGGAGAAGAAATAGAAATAGTTTTTAATAACAACTTCATTAAGAAAGATTGAACAAAACAAAGTTTGATCCAACAGGAAAATAGATGTGGACGGAGCCTAACATGCAGAGGCTGACACTAGCAGCTGCAAGTCTGAAAGCTCTCTGTATATACATGTGTTGTGCATGCATGTGTGAAGAAGACAAGCCACAGCTGCAAAAAGTGAAAGTAAAAAAAGGTTAATGCCCAACTCCAGGGTCCAGTCACACTCCATAGAAGTCCTAGAAGCATTCTTTAGGGATTTTTAAGAGAAGATTAGAAGTCTCCTGGAAGTCGATGGAGCAGTCCCTTAAAATTCTTTCACTCCTCTGCTTGTATTTCAGACTTCTGTTTCTGAAGTTCTCAAAACTGAGTTTCACTCTTTTGGCAATTGATTTTAAAGGAGGAGAAATGCAAATTTTCCTTACACCATTTCCCAATGGATAAGTAATTCTCTACCTTCTGAGTAACAAACATTTAGTGAGAGTTAAAAGCTGATTGAATTCTCTTTTCTTTCCAGGAATGCACCATGAATAATGTTTCCTGCAAAAGAGTTTATGAAAAAGCATGAAGAAGCCACCTTCACATAGGACTAATGCTTAAAGCTGGAGTAAAACAACTTACCCAAAGGAGAAAAACCCCACAAATCTGTTTTAAAGAGAACTGTACTTTTTTCAGATATATCCCAAAGCAGTTACATGCAGCTAGTCTAATTTGTTGTGCCTATTCAATAAAATGTTCTGCTTTCTACAGTCTGTGCTTGTGCTGGAGTTTGTCAGAAAGGGGCTTGGGGGGGATGCAGTGTGGGAAGGGGTGCTGTGCAGGAGACAACATGTGAGAGCCAGTACCACACTCAGTCAGTGTGACCCAGCTCATTGCGGAAAGAGCGTCAGAGTCAGTCCGGAGAGTGGCACTTGTGTGACAGTGACAGACGCAGACCTGAACACAGAAACATCACCTGGTGAGTGCCGCGTGTGGGCAAGGAGTCTGTGCACAGCCAGGGCAATAACGGGGCTGCTCTTCTTGGCTTCAAGTGAAGGTTGTTGTTCCTGGGGCAGGGAGGAGGACGATTACTGTGCATGCCCAGTGTTGGCTTCCAAACGTGAGCAGGGTACCAGGTACCTCCTCTGTGCACAAACGCAGACAATTTTAAACCCAGGGGCCATCTGAAGCAGTTTGATCTTGTTGTTTTCTACCTCAAGTGTGAAATTATAGCTGTTGTAGCTTTCACTTTTGATTATTTTGTCAATGAGCCTTTCTTGAACATCTAATTTTGTCCTAGATTAGATAAAAAGTCTTGAATTACGAATCATAGCTTAAAAGGTACTCAGGTTTACTAAAAGCCTGTACAAGTTTGATAGTGGTACAATCTCCTTTATTGCCTACATGCATGTTTCACTAGCTCATTAGGCTTGACCAGTCTTGGGAACATGACCCTCTCTAGATGCAAGGCCCTTTGGATGCCACGTTTTTCAACTCTGCTTATTTTTGAACTACAGTCTTCTACTGCCCATAGATCTGGTCTCCTATTTCCAAACTGTGCATCCACAGAAGCCATGATTTCTACACCTGGAAGGATTTAAATTGAGAACAAAAAAAAAAATAAAATTGAGATTTATAGGGAAAACCTGGACAATAAATCTAAAAATGTGTGCCTTAACCACTAAATGGGGAAATGACTGTATCTCAAGCATTGGGATTAAGATCTGTGAACCAAATTCAATGTATTCCTGACATTCCTGAGGTCTGTTGTCAGAGGTGAAGGTGCTGAGTCCCTACTTCCAGGAGCAGGGACCTCTCATATACTTGAACTTTCCTCTGCATAACTGAGATTGTTACCAAGTTTTTGCACTATCAATACAACTGGAGAAAGAAAAAAAAAAAGAAGGACTTCTGCACTCTACATGAGCTAAGGAGTCATTTAAAAGCAGTTCCAAGGACTACCAGTAAATTCTGCAGAATATGTTAAAAAAGCTGTGAACAAACAGCTCCCCTGTTTTAACTTTGGCTTCATTGCTTGTGAAATTTCACCAAGTTAGACAAGAGCGGTTGCATAAGGAAAGGAAGAATGCTTCAGAGTACCCTATATAAACAATGCTAAATCTACTTAGCACTTAACAAAAGCAAAATTATTAACTAGAGTCATGATACAACTACAATTTAGAGGTAGACAATCTACATGAGAGTGATGATTGTAAGAAGCAGAAACATTCACTTAAATAAGCTACAAATAGACATGAAATATCAGCCCATGGTTAAATATATCCCATCATCCACAGATTTGGAAATACTGTGTTTCAGAGGTCAAATTTCCAATATTAATATAGCAGACTCTATTTTCCTGAAACCTTACATTCTTAGTGCAACCAGCAGTTACAACTGTAACATTCACAGCCTGAGATTTCAGAGAATTGTGATCTCTTCTGAAAGATTCACCATTTATTTTAGTTCCTGGTGAATTACTTCAAACTTTGTGAATGGATTGAGCCATTTAAAATTTCAATTTTTAAAAATTTCAATAAAGTGACATTCTGTCTATAAACTTTAACAGGGACAGCACCATAACAAAGCATTAGTGATGTTTTTCTTAGAATATGAACATGGCTGGAATTTATTCTATGAAGAAGGACAAAATGTATCATCTAAAAACACAGAAGTCTAGTGACTTCTTGAATAAATGGAGGTGATTGCTCTCTGGCAAGCAAAGGTGTGTGCTCTCAGACCTGGATGGATGTGAGAGCACACATTTCTAAGGGTTGAAGTCAGATCAGTGTCTTGACCTTTCCTGCAAAGCAGCACAGGTCTCCCTCTCTCCTCTTGCATTGAATTATTTTCCAAAAATCAGAAACTATCCCGTTTCCTTCTGTAAAAGAAGGATCTCACTATGCCCCTACAAACCTATGGGCAGCACACTTATCACAGCAGGCACCTGGAATGTTGAGAGGAGGAGATCTTTGCCCCTTAGCATTTTCACTCACTACTCCTTTACAGGTTTCTTGGATGATGAGAGGGAAAAGAGACTCACACCCACAGATTTTTAGCAACTCAGGAGAAAGATGAAGAAAGATTTATTCTGAGCATTGACCTTTCCGTTGTTGTTCTGCTTTTGTTTTAACTGGTTTTTTCTGCTGAAAAGAACTTGAAGGACTTTTGTATCAAGGCCTGTGTGCAGGGTGCAGTCTGGACTCGTTCCCCTGGCCCCAGCTGTCCTCATCTGGTCTTGCAGGATGCTCCAGCTAAGGAGACAAGAAGCTATTTTCACTCTCCAATGTAGCTATTGGGAAGAGGCAAGCTGCTGGCTGCATGTTGAGAATCGATCCTGCAACTCCATCAAGTCAGTGCTAAAACATCCTTGGTGTCCTCACAGCAAGTCCCTCTTTGACTTCTGTTCTACCCTTTTATTTCTGTTTTCATCATTGCTCCTCTGGGAATTTTTTTAGACTTTTTTTGGCACTGAATTTGCCCAGAACATACTTCCTTTAAAGAAATTGACATTTACGTTCTGTATTTCTTTCAATAGTATCTTTATTTCTAAATAGCCTCTGAATTTTTAGTTCATTATTTTTATCGAGTTTTACCTTTATCGCTAGGGCTGCTTCATAATCTCCAAGTTCAATGATTTCAAATCCTGTTTTTCTCCAACCATAAGCAAAAAAAGGGAATCAAGGCTCTTCCTTATCGTATGTACTCACAAGCCTTGATACTTCTTTCCTTTTAAAGTTGAAGAAAAATTTATTTGCAGAATTATTTCTACTGAGATATAATTCCCTACTCTTGTTCTTTCTAAACTGTAAGTCCTTTAAATGAAAGTACTGATTTTTCTTAGTGACAAAGAGATAGATGGTAGCAATGTCAACATTGTTTGAGACCGCTTAAGACTGGGGTTTTGTCTGAATAAGTAATTCTCTGTCACTTTTGTTCTTAAGGTTACTGGTACTGCAGCATAGCTGTTCTATTCTGACTAATTTGCTCTTCTTGAATTTCTTGGGCCTGATTTTACAACATTCCAATCATCTTTTATTTCCCAAAGGCACAAGCCTTGTCTTGTTAAAGTGCCTTTATGTGGATAAGACAATTAAATAAAAGAACAAAGAATGCCTGAGGAGCAACAGTAGAATATTTTCATAATATATTTTGAGAAATAATAGTTTCATTTAGGAGGAGTTTTCTCATTTCCAGAGACTGGATAAAAGAGCTAGCTATTCTTTACACAGAATGTAATGTAGTGTATCTCTGCTTTAGAGGAGTTCTGTGTGGACAACACCTTCAAAGACTGACATTTATTTACACATTACAGATACACCATCTGCTCTCTACTCTGGGGGAGCAAGAGTTCTTCTTTTCCTTGTTTTAATTTTCAATCACTCTAGACTTTTGCTTCCTGCACTGCACTATCATTAGACCTGTGCAGCAAAGGCAAGTTCTGTTCAGCTTACACTGTTGATGTTATGACTGTGGGATTTAAAAACATTTTGCATATACAAAAAAATTTGTGGCTTAAGACCTTCTTATTTCCAATAGCCACCATATAAACCAAAAACTGCAATAGTTTCACTGCTCAGATCTGTATTTTTTACCTGTTTCAGTGCATTCCCCTTTTTATTTATGACAGCTTTCAAGTCAAGACCCAGGCCTCACCCTGCTTGGCCCAGCATCAGTTCCATCTCACTCTTTCAACTCTAAACCCAAGAAACTTGGTCCCACAACCTATAATCCCAGTGTCTCTGTCTTTACAGTGTAGATCCGAAGAACCCAGAAAGTATAATTGTACAAAAAAGATAAACAGGTAACTATTGCTCACTCAAGGCAGAGAGATGTCTCTAATCTTTATATGCACCTGTGGAGGCCAGTGGGCCTCCAGGTCAAGGGACTCAGAGAATCCAGTGGTGGGACAGTCCCTAAAACCTGAGATCCTCCCCAGGTTAAGGTGACAGAAAGGGCTTCCCCCAGGATGCTTTTTTTCGTTATGTTAATGTACCCCAGTCCTGCTTCCCCACTTGGCCCGTTGGCCTCCCTGCCCCTTTATGCTTTATACGTCCCTGTTCTAGAAAGTTCTCCCTTCCCTGTTCCCCCATTGGCCTTGTTCCTTTACCACTCCCTCAGAGTCTCCCTAGTGGTTCCCTTACCCTAACCCCGCCTAGGTACTGCCCCTGCACCCTCAGACTATTGGCCCCTGGTGCTCTACCGCCCCCGTATATAAACCTGGACACTCCCATGATCTTTGTCTTCGTTCCTGGACAGCTTCACATGTGTGGCTGAATAAACCTCCCCCGTGGAATTCCACACGAAGACCCTTCTCTGCTCCTTGCAGTCGACCTACTATTGGATTATCAGCTATCCGATGTGCGTGTGTGTGTGGGAAGTGGCCTGCCAAGCAGCTCCCTTTGTTGAAGGCGCTTCTGGAAGGTTGCAGCACCTCACCATCTGCATCTGCCGCAACATGTACCAGGGAATAATTTTCTTCAGGAAGATGGTTTAGGAAGGGGAAGGACAGAACTACATCTGATGTGGTCTTGCACTAAATACTTTCAGATAGTTTGAGGTGTCTTGAATTACATTACTTTAAGCTCCTGCCTGTCAAATATGGATTTGTTCTTTGTGTCTGCTTTTTTAATCACAAGACAATAGTTCTAAATATGGACTTAAAAACAAAAAAACATTTTGAATATTGAAAACTCGAATTTTTCCATCTTTCAGTTTTGGCATGGCAAAAAAGGTTTTGGGGGTCCTGGTGGACACCAAGGCGAACATGAACCAGGAACATGCCCTAGTATGAGGTGAGCATATGTAAGCTGGTGAGCAATGTCCTGTGTTGCATTAGGAGTCTTGGAGGTTGAGGGAGATAATCCTTCCCCGCTACTCCACACTGATGAGGCCACAGCTGGAATGCTGGGTCCAGTTCAAGGCTCCCCAGTACAAGCAAGACATGAACCCTAGGAGGTTGTGGAGTCTCTTGATGGGAGCAGGGAAACTTGAGGAAATCTGACTATAGTAGGACATATTTGAATGCAATGCCTTATATGATGCTGGCTTAAATCTTCCCATAACTCTATGACAGACCAACTATCCATGTGCAGAAAGACAAAAAGAGAGCACAACAGGCCCTCCTCCCAGGTCAGCAAGGCTGCTCACCTCTCACTGAGTGACTTTTAATTAAGAATAAGCACTTTACTGACTTGGCCTTGTTTCATGCCATCCACCTGTCAAGCTCAAGGGATGATCTACACTGGTGCACCAATCTTCTGATTATGCCCAGTTGCAGAAGGGAGCAAGTGAATATTGCCTCCTGCTTCTTTTTGTGATGCTGCCTAGGATATGTGCAGGTAAGAACCCACAGCTTGGGATCATTTCTCTGATGCAAAGGGAGAAAACAGAACAGTAGATTTCAGTTCTGCCCTTAAATGATAAAACACACAGACCCTTTCCAGGATGGGCCATGAAAGTAAAAAAAAAAAACCACAACCCACTTTGTACACCAGCTTCTTGACAGTTCCTTCACAAAATCCACATGGCTTTGATTTTTCTGACTAGCACACAGGTGACAATAGTGGTAACACTCTACAGCTTCCTAAGGAGGGTAAGTGGAGAGGGGGTGCTGATCTCTTCTCCCTGGTATCCAGTGATAGGATGAATGGGAAAGGTTCAAAGCTGTGTCAAGGGAGGTTCAGATTTGTCATTAGGAAGCATTTCTTTAGTGAGAGAGTGGTCAAACACTGGAACAGGCTTCCTTGAGAGGTGGTCCAAGCGCCTGGCCTGTCAGTGTTTAAGAGGCATTTGGACAATGCCTGTAACCACATGATTTAACTTTTGGTCAGCCCTGGGTTGGTCAGGCAGTTGGATGAGAGGATTACTATAGATTTCTATTCTATATGGTGATAGCAGGAGACACTGAGATGGCAGTCGGAGCTGGGTTTCATAAGGATGCAGTGCTCCTGTACGTGTCTCTGTGCTGCTGGCACCGCCACTGCCATGTCCCCGGCCTGCTCTGTGGGTGCAGTGGTAAGGTCCCGTCCCCATCCCCACGTGCCCCTCATGTCCTGATGTATTCAGCGGAGGAAGCCGAGGCAGGCGTCACCCAGAGCCTTGGTACTGGCACGGCTGCCTTGGACAAGGTGCACATTGTCTCGCCCTGGTACTGCCTCTCCTATTGGCCCGTCCCGACTGCCACAGGGACCGGGCCTCTTTAAAGGGAGACCACTGAGATGCGAGTTGGGCACACAATCTCTCTGACTGCCACCAAGAGCTGTTGTGGCCACTGCCTCTCTGCAGGACCATCGCCTCACAAAGCCTGTACGATGTGTAACCGATTTGTGGGAACATGGAAACTCATCTCCAGTGAAAATTTTGATGACTATATGAAAGAATTGGGTGAGAAATGTTCAGTCTTTTTATTTTTTGTTAGTAGGTTTTCTTTGGGAATGCTTTGCTCATGGCTGGTGCCTTCTTTCTGGCCAAAAAAGCACTTAATTACTTTTCTAGCATAATTTAATTTCTTTTCTTTAGCATCTAAATTGGAAAAGGTAGGTGATGAATTACTATAATAAATTTACTTCTGTCTAACTGATCTGAACTGTCCTAATTTGTTTTTCTGTCATGAGAGTAGTCTGTGGAGATGCAAATTTTTTTATGTTCCTCTTGGTTGTACTATTAAACCTGTGACTTAGTATAATTTACAATAAATAATGGAGCTGATGTCTCATGACTCATTAGTTTCAGACGCTTAAATACTCTGAATGAATCTATCTGTTACTGAAGAATGCTAGGAATGTAATAAACTAGGCATTGTTTTTCATTTTAATGCTGGCTTCTTTCCTATATAGCAAGTGCATAGACAGTCGGCTACTGCAATGCTTTTGTGTATAAATGACTGATTCTCTTTATTTGAAATGTTAAACTGAATAACAAAGAATTGCAGTTAATTAATTAACCAGAGTGAATGTGGGGTAAAAGTCCAGCTGCAGATATTTTTCTGAACATCTGAACAGAATTGTTTAGTATGGAATAATTACTGCAGATAGTGTTATACTTTGCAGATAATTTTATACCCTTTTTTACAGATCTTTTAATCTGAGCATAGCATAGCATTAATAAAGGCACTAACTACAGCTATCCCCTTTTTGTTTTATAAAACAGGGGTACATCACCAGTGGCTTTCATTCCTACTTGCCTCAAACCTCAAAACTTACAGACAATGAACTGGACTGGAAAGTGCTAGGCAATTCGAAAGCCTTTTGGAATGGGATTTTCCTTGAAGTTCTTTGCAGCACTTAACCCTTATACCTCGACATTTTTTATACTTTTCATACTTGTAGTTTTCACTGAGATTTAGATGCAAAGATCCTTAAGGGATGTTAATAGCAACCTAGGAATTACTCAGTCTTCTGTATGTTTTAATGAACAAACACCAGCATATTGGCAGTTCAGTATCCAGTTTCTTCCATGCAGCTGTTAACAAAGGGGTAAAGTCTCAGATTTGTCAAGGACTCTTTTAAGAAGATTTTTACAAGCTTTTATGAGAAACTGACATTTCCTCTGAATTTTTTTTTAGAATAGGTATTCTACCTCTACAAAATTCACGTAGCTATGTAACAAACTATGTTTCTTCTTAGCTAAATGTGCATAGGTCTATAATTTTATCTTTACTTCTTGCTGAAGGTGCACTCTGTCAGCTGGGGCTGCCTTAGCCTCTGAACGCTGAGGTTTCCATTCCTGCTTCCACATTTGAAGAATTGGTGTCTCATCTATATCAGGCCTTGAAATATTCAAGAAGAAACTCATCCTTATTCTTCCACTGAAGATCCATGGGAGGATACTGAGTTTTTTACTTGCTAGAATATATTGATTGTTCTGTTTATGATTTCTAGGAGTGGGCTTAGCTACTCGGAAACTTGGTGGCCTGGCAAGGCCTGATGTGATCATCAGTATGAAAGGGGACATAGTAACCATCAGAACTGAAAGCACCTTCAAAAACACAACGATCTCCTTCAAACTGGGCCAGCAGTTTGATGAAACAACAGCAGATGACCGGAAAGTCAAGGTAAGGGAGCTGATGATCTCTGAGTGTTCTGAACATCTCCTACAAGAACACTAGGAGAAATTCTACCTACTCCCTTAGTGCACCATGAGTATTCCAAACCATTCAAAAAAAGCACTGAAAGAAGAAACAGTGTGGTGCTGAATCTAACGTTACTGAGCATGTCATTATCCAGGACCGCATATCTTGCTAAATGCAAAGTGAATTGCTACTCTAATCTGCAAAGCTCAGACTGCGGTTAGAAACTCTTCTCTTGGACTTTGCAGAGTGTTGTAACCTTGGAGAAAGGGTCATTGGTGCAAGTGCAGAAGTGGAATGGCAAAGAGACCACGATAAAGAGAAGACTTGTTGATGGGAAGATGGTGGTGGTAAGTTCATGTTCCTTGTATGTTGATGAAAGTCAGAGGATGCAGCCTTCAGCATGCTTCTGGCTCAATAGACTACAAATTTTGGCTTTCTCTTTGAATTACGAAATAAATAAAAAGGGAGAGAAAGGGAACCAAGCTTAGAAAACAAGCTGGAAGGAAATAAATATTGTTCCGTACAGCGACTTGTCTCTAGAGTGATTATATTGGCAGAGCTGCCACAGATTGACAGCACAATTACTGCTCTCAATATTATTGTTCTTAAAAGAAATGAGGTTCAAAAATAGCAGAAACCTGTAAAATGTGAACAAAAGTTTACAAGCTGGACACTGCTATTCCTGGAACAGCTCTTTCCTTTTCCCTATCTTGGCCATGACAGGGAGATAACACATTTTAGGCACCCTAGTTGCAAGGGTTGCTATTAAAATTGAGATTTTGCTTTGTTCATTAAAATTTTTAAAGAGTATAGTTAAATTAATTTTGGCAACTTGTTTGAAGTCAGCAGCATTACACCTTTACATGCTAGCTTGTTCTGACTGTGCTTTGTTATAAGTTCTAATACATAGAATCACAGAATGGTTTGGGTTGAAAGGAACCTTAAAGACCATCTAGTTCCAACCCTCTGCCATGGATAGGGACACCTTCCACTAGACCAGTTTACCCACAGGCCCATCCACTCTGGCCTTGAATATTTCCAGGGATGGGGCATTCACCACTTCTCTGGGCAACCTGTTGCAGTGCCTCACCACCATCACAGTAAAAATTTTCTTCCTAATATCTAATCCAAACCTACCCTCTTTCAGATCATAGCCATTCCCCTTTGTCCTGTCACTGCGTGCCCTTATAAAAGGTCATCTCCAGTTCTCTTGAAGCTTCCCTTTAGGTAGGAAGGATGATTTGCTTTTGCATCTCCTCATGGCTGCATTTCTATGTAAGTTTTTTTCGAATTATTAAACCATCTTCACAGAGTAGAGAGGCAGGGTCCCTCTAATGTCGGCATCCTGCGTCTGCCCCTTGCCCCATATGGGTTTGTGGAGGAGTCCTCATCTTTTGCAGACCAATGAGGTATTTTTTTACATCCTGTCGCCCTTGTTGCATGCGTCCTGTGGCTGTGAGTCATCAGCAGCCACTCAAGGCCACTAGGGTGAGAGGGTCAAGAGAAATATTTTGTGACTCAGAAGTGCAAAGCATTTTAGGCCAGAAGCCTGACCTCTGAAATACTCAGGCTATTTCTGCTTCCACACACACAAAAAACCCCAACTTTGTAAATTTTAAAGTGTTAGTGGGCTATGGTATAAAAATTGGGTGGGGCTAATATTTCTGTCAAGCCAGTAATAATAGCAAGGAAGGTAAATTTGTTTATGGAAGCTGAGCTTAATTTTGCAATCTGTCATTATATGCCACTTAATGAAGTCTGAAGCTGCTAAAATAGAANTTATGGAAGCTGAGCTTAATTTTGCAATCTCTTTGTCATTATATGCCACTTAATGGAGTCTGAAGCTGCTAAAATAGAAACAACTCCATTTGCAATATAAAAATAGCTTTGCTGTTTGCTCTAAAACTTTTGTAAATATGTAAATATGTAAAACATGACATCTGGATTTTCACTGACTTCAGAGGTTGCTGCAGCAGACACATCTACTGTCAGCAAAAGGTTTATACTAATATTTTCCTTTATGCCTTAGGAATGTGCCATGAAAGGAGTTGTCTGCACTAGAGTTTACGAAAGAGTGTGAAGAAGTTCCCTCTCTGCACCAGACTGGAACTGGCTCTTAAAACTTGGCTTAGTTCAGTGACCAAAGCCTCATGCACTGTGCTTCTTTATTTTATTTCCTTTTATTGGGAAAATGACTACATTATAATTTGATACTTCAGAGCCATAGTGTAACTAATCCAAAATATTGTGGTGATCCAATAAAAGCTTCTCAACACAGAAAATAGAGTGTTTGGCTCCACATGAATGATTTAAGTTTTCTTTCTTGACTGGCACTACCTTTTCTGTTGATAGTGTCTGTATAAATGGCCACACTACTTCTGAGTAAAATGGTGAAACACAAGTAATCCATATCTGAGAGAGGACTAACACTGCTTCTTTGATATGTGTAAAAAAATATCATCTCATGGACTCAATATTCCTTTCCTGCAAAGGATGTTATTGCTGAATAGCTGCTATTGGGAAAATCATCTTTACCACGAAGAATTTTTGTCTTTCAGTATGGTTTATTGTTTTAGCCTTATGGTTTTAGCACATCATTGTTTCATACTCATCTCAAAAATTTATGCTTCTTTCACTACCAGGTTTTATATCCTGGCATTTATTTGGCAGAAAACAGCAACTGGAAAGAAAAAATTGTAATGTTTGTCTGCCAAAAGAGCAGATAAACCTGTGAAACAAAGTGTGGAGCAAGTACAAATGAACTCCAGAAATCTTAAGGCTAGAAGGTTTAATTTTGAAAGTGCTCAGCAATCAAGACTACTTCCAGCACAGAATTTAAGTGTATGCTTAATATTAAGCACACACAGGAGTTGCATTGTGTAGAGTTTGCTATCAAGCCTAGCTGGGTAGCTAAGTGGTTCATTCCTCTCATTGCATTTATTCTGCTTTTATCTCAGGAAAAAAGCAGAAAAAGCAAACCTAAACTTCTGGAAATCTATTTAAGCAAAGAGCACTGCAGCAGCTTATTAATATTTGCCTCTGTTAGCCAGTGTTCAGTATCACTGCAACATTCACACAACTATGTAGAGTATTTCATTCTGTGTCACTGCCTCCGTGCCATCAGGAGGCTGTCCCTGCCTCCTCTGTGGGGTTAAAGCACCCGTGAGAGGCATGTGTGTTTATTCTGGCTCATTAGAAGCTGCAGAGCTGATATGAACCTTTGCCTACTGGTTTTACAGGCAAGAACACAAATTCTCAAGGTTAAGACAGATCCTGAATGTCAGATTCTAAATTGATGTGGCCAAGCAGAGAGTGAAGAGATGGATATCAAATGCAAATGAAAGATATAAAGGTCACCTCTCTTCTCTACCTACCACAGAAAAAGCCAGAACCTGGGCCCAGTTTGGGGTAGATTTTTATGTAGATGCAACTAACCGCAGGCAGATGTCAGAAGGCAAACAGCATGAATCCAAGGAAATAAGAGATGCGAAAGGAGGCTGTGAGATTTATGGACAGCAGATTTAATGAAGAGTTTATCCTGGTCTCTAATCTGGATGGAGGGGCAAATGCCCCATCTTTAGCCTTACCATCAAAGCTCACCTCTGTGAGTGTCAGGGTTTATGCGACTTCAAGTCCTCAGTGATTGTAACAAGGCATGGAGGCAGAATGATACTTCTTGTATCATCTTCTGCAAACATAATGTAATCACATATTTCAGGATGTTCCACCAGGCTTCCATAGGAACAGTCACACAGTGTGAACTCTTGTTATACATGGCCTTCCAGATTATTCTTCTAGTGTCTTAACAGAGAAGCAAGGAGACATTTCTTACAGCTCAGATCTGCCTGAAACTGACTTGTGAATCTGAATTTTTGCTCTGCAGTTTCTTCATTCCCTTCCCTTACAGTACAGCATGGTCCCAGTGAGGTTACTGGAGCTGCTCTCCTCAGCCTGGCTCTGGGAAGCTGGAACTTGTACAGAGCCTTTCAAGCAGAGCTCATCTCCCACACCTGAGCCACAGGCAAAGAAGTTACTGCTGCAAACAAGCTCTGTATTTCCTTTGCCTTTCCTGATGCAACCTGTAGATGCTTCTTAGAGCTTAAATGCAAAATTTCCTCTCCAGTAAAATAATAGTTTTCGACTTTTTATTTCCTTGAGCAAAGGAAATAAACATTCACTTCGGTACAAACTATAGTTTTTCCGGATCTGGAAACAGTAACAGGATAAAAACAAAGGACTGCTCACCTAGTCTTCATTTATTTATTTACCGTTGTCTCCTTTTCTGTGACATAACCCATCTCTATCTTCCTCTTCTTAAGAAACTTGTAGTTGCATTTATTTTTCCAGAGATTTGGGATTAAAATAATGATAGCTTTGGGTTTTTAAGTGCTTGACTAAAAGCAGATATGCTGTTTAGGAGCCTAGTATTTGGCACTTTCACTCTATACAGAGGTCACTTAAAAATGTCATGAGATCTGGAGACTTTCCAAAACAGGAAAAGTGCAGCAGCACTGATAGTGTTGAAGGCAAAAACAATAGGGCAGGTGGTACAAGCCAGCATAGAATTGGAGTGCTTTGGGATTCTGCTGTCTGTAAAGCAGTCCTTGGGGCCTCCAGGAGAATTTAGGGGGAATACAAATTTTGTAGTCTCAAGGTCTTTTCCATATCTTACTGTAAATTAGTTTTTATTTTTTCTTAAACTTTTTATACAGGCCAGATACTACTGGAACGAACATCTAGGCTGAGGTACAATGTGTGTGTCTTGAATTGTACTTTCACATTGACAAGTCCATTTTTTATTTCCCTAGCTTGTGTATGGACTTAGCCTAGAAATATTGGCAGCCTGATGCTGACGTATAAACAGCATTATTTAAAGCAATCAACTTGATCTAGCACCTGCCCCAGGCAATGAAATCCTGGCTGATTTCAGAGTACCACACTCACACTCCTCTCCCATCGGTCACTCTTTCTTCAAGTGTGGTAAGGCCCTGTCACACCTCATTTCGGCTGCATCTCCCGAGGCAGTGGGAATTGCCTGCATGGGGTATGCATCCTCCATTTGCTGCGGCCTGGCCAGCATTCCCTGCCTCTGCACTCTCTGATGTCTCCTGGGAAAGGAGAAGCAAGCTGCCATGGCAAAAGCCCACCTCAGACTCGGTGCTCCCATGGGAAGCACTGACATCAAATAAAAGCTGCATCTGGACTCCAAGTACCAAAGCTGTTTCCTAGGAGTGAGTGGAATTTGGCAATTTGTGATGATAGAAAACATTTCCTGGTGATGTATAGCTAAACCTGGAATACCCTGCACTCCAGTCTTTTCCATGTGGAGTGGAGTGGAGAGTAAAGGCTCTTCTACAGCTTTGAACTTCCCTTGTCCATATCCCTGAAGTACACTTTGGGAGCACCTGTATTCCTGTAAAGTCAATTCACACACATCCAGGTGCCCAGCACACAGACTTGCTTTTGTTTTACACAGAAACCTTGTCACTTGTTGGGACAGTTTGACTGGACAGCAAAGGTGTGCCTGTGCAGTCCTAGAAATGGCAAAGATTCGGGGAGGGGTATTAGGCTGTGTTTCTAAAGCAATTGTGCTTCATAAGAAGTCCCCAACACTTACAACATTTTTTCCAAGAAGCAACTTGTTATGCTGATAAACACTGTGCTGTTTAGAAATTGCCCAACCGTGCCGTTTAAGACATTACTACCTTGCCTAATTTTCATTTTGAATTAAAGAAGTTCTCTTGCTGTCTGGGATACAAAGGAGTGAAAGGTTAGCATTGACGGGGTAATCAGTCAGAAACAAACAGGCTGATGCCATGAAAAAATCGCCTTCAGAAATCCTGGAATTTAGATGTAATCAAGGTCTTTGTTAGGGAGGCAATTAGAACATATCCTCATCATTTCAATGAAAAACGTTGTGGTTGGCTATTGGCCATCTGCTGCAGATGAGAAACACAAGAAAATGATGTTATTTGGACTAAAGGGCACAACAACATTGGGAATAATGCAGTGCCTGGGACACTACAGAGAGGGAAAGCTGTGTTAGCATTCATACAGCATTTTCAAAGGAAACTGTGTTCATTTTACCTTTCAAGTAGCAAATCAATATTTAATAATACTTTCCTCAAGAGTCATGAAAAATTTTTAAACTATAATTGGAAGAAATACAATAATTCAGGGATTAGGAAGGGTGGGGTGAATGGATTACAGCTGGATTTATTTTCAGGTTCTCGGAGTATTAACTGAAAGTGTTTAAAGAGCTTTTCATATTTACTATAATGTGATCAGCAGTATTCAATCATGCTTTTGTGAGAAGGGAAAGGGAGGGAAAAGGGGGTTTCTACTTAATTAGAAATGAACACACTCCCTGGCACACTCCCTTGTGGATAAGACTTCTTAGAAGAGACCCCTGTGTCAGAAATGGGGTCAAAAACACTGCAAGAATTCATTTTGTCTTTCAAGCTTATAGGCACGGTGTCACAGGTAAAGCTACATCAGGAGCTGTGGGACATGCCAGCTCAGGCACAGCCTGCTTCAGGTTTGACAGAGATTAGGGTTGCTTTGGGAAATCTGTAGACATAGTTCTCAGAAAGGAGAGATATTTAATGAATGTGTCTAGCTACTGTACAGTATTTATGCATGCCAACAATAGTCTCATTTATCTCTCAGATCCTAGTATGAATTTCCAGAGCTGAAATACAATATATATATATAATTTTTTTTTTTTTTTGCTTTGTAGCTCTGCACATTTGATATGAAAAAATGTGTGAGACGGAGAAGGTGGAGCTCTCAGTCTCCACATATAATCTCCTAGCAGAGGTTCACAGCTTTGTATGGCATCATGCCACCTTCTTGTACCTTGTACCATATAGCATTCAGAGTTTTAGAGCCTACTGGCTCCTATGGATTTGTATAGGTAAATCCATTTGAAAGGAATAGCAATTCCTTCACAAATCCCCTCTCCTTATGAACAGTGGGGAAAAAAAGACTACAAAGCAATTTGACACTGTAGAACATAACATTCAAGGCCCCTAATTACTCAGTCAACACAAATGTTTTCATTTAACTTAACAAGAGATAGAGCAACCAGATTATGAAAGGTTAGGTGTATAAATGTCTGTGCTTTCCAGATAGGAACTGAGCCCTCTGGCCAGGAGCACAGGAACCAAGATTAAGGCTCTCCCTGGTGCTTCCTCTTTCTGGGGATTTTGGTGTAATCAAGAAGCATCATAACAGTTTATCCTGGCTCTGTCTCCAGTTGGGCAGAGAGCATGTTGTGAAATACAGAGGCAATCACTATGGTCTAAATTAATGACTTTGGAAAACTTGTGTCAAGGAAGAAGATTTTTTTAAAGCATCAAGGCCTATCTGAATAAGACATTTCAAACCAATCTCATTTCCTCTCACAGGGTGACAAGTTTTGTGGATGGAAGAAGAACAGCAGTAGTCATCTCTGTTGACCTCTGTTAGGTTTTGACAATAAGGCCAAAGATATATGAGGCCTATAAGAAAATTGGGGAGGGACTTTTTGCAAGAGCATGTAGTGATAGGACGAGGGGGAATGGCCTTAAAATGGAAGAGGATAAGTTTAGATTGAACATAAGGAGGAAATTCTTTATTTTGAGGATGGTAAGACACTGAAACACATTGCCCAGAGAAGTTGTGGATGCCCCATCCCTGGAAATGTTCAAGGTCAGGTTGGAGGGGGCTTTGAGCAACCTGATTTAGGGGAAGGTGTCCCTGCCCATGGCAGGGGGGTTGGAACTGGATGAACTTCAGGGTCCCTTCAAAATCAAACCATTCTCTGTTCATAAACATGCTATAAATTAGGCTAGATTAAGCTGCTGCTACAAAGAAGGGGCACAAACTGATGCAAAAATCATACTACGTCAGTCAGTGGTTCAAAGTGGAAGGATGGATCACGTGGACTTGTGCTGGGGCGGTCCTGCTCTATCTCCTCAGTAATAACCTTGTTGCTATTTATGGAGTGTACAGAAATGAGAGGAAATACAAGCATTCCAGAGGTCAGGGTTCAAATTCAAATGATCTCAACAAACCCAGGAAATAGTTTGAAACAGCCAGGAGGACATGTAAGAGGGAAAAAATACACTGGGCAGTATCAGCAGAAGTACAAATACCAGATGGGGAACAAGCAAGAACTTGTGCAAACACCGGGACTTTTTAGCAGATCATAGACTGAATCTGAGTGGCAAATGTGGCCTTAGTGAAAAAGAAGCAAAACTCTTATTGGGATGCACAGTCCAGAGGATAGCCAGCAAGCTGCAGTCATCTGCATGCTCTGCTTGTCACTACCAAAGTTCCTGGGATGCATTCTCTGTTCTGGGTAATGCTATGCAACATGAATGGATCAATGGAGAGAGTTCAGGGAAAAGCCATGAGGCCTAAAAAACATGCTTTAAATGGAAGGGAAATTCATAGGGAGGAAGGATTCAGGGAAGGGAGACTGATCAAGGGCACAAAAGGCTGTGCCGACACACCAAATTCCTTGGATAGGTGAGGTGTGAAATATATGTAGATCTACACACGCAGAAGATTGCCTATTCACACACATGGTTTTAGTCACATCAAGGACCAAGCTCCTGTTCTCCACCTCTGAAACTGCCATGGAGTCGAAGCAGCAGAGGCCAACTCACCCCTGCAGTACCTGCTGTGAGAGCCACCATTCAGTGCACCTCTCCTCAGCTGCACAAGCACATGTTCTCATAGGGCAGCAGCTCAGTACATGAAAAAAAAGAAGCAATTTGAACAAGAACTACAGTAAAAAAGTATATTACTCAGAGCACAAAATCACTCCTGATTTTCTTCTACTACTTATGTTTTCTAACTGATTTGACCTATAAAATAGGAGATTGAATTCACTTGTACCTGAAATATATTGGCAGAAGGTACTCCTTTGCCCAAGGTATGTAAGCACCTGGATGTTAGACAGTTTGAAATAAAAAAAAAAGACAGAGAGAGAGAGATAGAAAATTGAAATTACTATAAAAAACCTTAAATCTCTCATTGTTGAAGAAATGCTAAGTGCTTGCAAAGTAGAAGATACTGTATCTCCTGAAAAAACTATGCTTGTCACCCTGAAACTCTTCTGGATCAGATGGTGATTAGCTCAGTTGGTCAAAGCATGCTGCTAATAACACCAAGGTTGTGGATTCAATCCCTGTATGGGCCATTTACTCAAGAGTTGTACTTGGTGATCCTTGTGGGTCCCTTCCAACTCATAATATTCCATGATCTGTGATGTGTCATCCTCCCAAAGTTTTTCTAGGATCAGCAAAGAATTGATGTGTTGTTCTTTGATACAAGTTTCAGATTATTCATAGGGGGGCCTGTGAAAACAATTTTGACTTAATTTTAACTGTACTCAAACCAGAGTTCTTCCCTGAAATCCATACAATAGCACCAGCTCTGAATTCTCAATACAGAAACTGCCCGTATGATACCTATGAGCACTTTGAGGTAGAAGACGTATGTTGGACTAAAGATATTCTCAACCTCCATGTCAACAACAGTTCTTGCATCTGAAACCAGCTTGGAAACCCCCTTGACAGTCCCTGGTGGTCAACATAGGGGCATCAATAGGATTTATATTTTTGATGTAAGGCTGTGCTCTCAGAATGAATATCTTAAAAAATAGTTAAAGTGACAAGGGAAATGGCCAGGATTATTTCTTGCTACTCAGAGAAGTTCAGGTATCTATGCCGGTGTCAACCACTGCTAGGTATGTACTGGGCATCTGCTGGAGGCAGAGTTCATCTAGACACACTGATGGAGGACTATCCCCAGCCACTGGGAGAATACATCACTCCTGAAGAATATGTAGCATGGAAGACGACAATTAGCCCAGTGAAAAATTACTCTCTGAAAAAAGCCCTGCAGTGCTGAAGCTGGGCTGAGTGGCTTGATACCTTCTGATCATGATGTGCACTGCTCCAGGTAGCAGCCATAGCCGCTTTGCTTTCTCCGTGCGAGATCCTGCCCAGTGCACCTGCAGTACTTCACCTCTTATGGACAAAGGTCTGCCATGTGCCCAAACTCGGGCTGCAAGTGCAGTTTCTGCTGCCTGACCGCATCCATACCTATCCAGGAAGGCTAGAGAGGAAGGCATTCAGCAGGGTTCCCCCAGCAGACTGCAGCAGCATGATCTGGTGGAAACCCCATCTTTGAATCTATTTTGTCAAAAAAACCAAAACCACCAAACGAAATAAATCCTCTACACAGCATTTAGATGAGTGGCCATTAACATAAGGGGATTAAATTGTTCCTCCTGGCAACCGACACTGCCCACAGCACATTGTCCCCACATCTGTTTTTACCAGACACACAGTTCACACCAGCTGCTCTCTGTCTCTTCTCCTAACTCCACATTTTCCACAGCTGTATAAGTGATTGATTTAACTTAATGTCCCACTAGTGCACCTTCATCCTGGTCAGCAGGGAGCGAAACAGGACAGAACCTGTCCACGTTTGTGTGAGTGCTGAGTGCTTCAGTCTGTGCGGGTCTGCATACAGGTGTATGCATAGCGTGTGTGCAGCCCAATGTGCCTTTTGGGCAGACAAACTCAGTCTTGCTGCTGACTGTACCTGAGGCATGGATCCACATCAGTCTCACCTCTGTGGGTCCACTGAATTCAGTAATCCCAGACAGACATCCCTGTTGTGCCTCAGGTGACTCAGACATGTCTTCCTATATGTTGCCATCCCTCAGTCAAGAACTGGTTTCACAATGAGTTTTAGCACGTACTTGATCTGGATGTGAGTGAACTGTTGAATTGAGCACTACCCAGCTCTTTAATTCTGGCCTCTGATCTCCTCAACACAGTGTAGACATCTCCCCACAACCCACCAAAGACATCACCATTTGAAATACATCCCTACTTTGGTCCTGGGAGAATGACAAACACATTTAGGAAATAATTTAGCTGACCTATTTTAAATATCTCCTTTTGGAAATGAATAACAGCTTAGAAACATATGTGCTTTTTTCACTGACTGTTGAAGGATTTATGTTATTGGCCGATACTTGAGCTGAAAGTTTAGTAGCTCTCACCACAATTTTGGCTAACAGGTCTGCAGCTGAGATCTCTCTGGCACCAGACCTCCAAGGAGCACCCAGCCAGAGAGTGGTGGTGTGCTGGTGATGCAATGAAAACCCTCACACATTTCTGATTCTATGGAAGTGACACACCGCAACACCCATCCAGGTAATCCAATCCATGTTTTCTAAAAAGGATCAATTCTGTTAACATGACCGAAGATCAGCTACTGAGATGAGCAGAGAAGTTGACCTGCTTTCCTCCACTCAGATGTGAAAGTATGGTCCTGGTCATACACAGGCATATGTGGTTAAGCATGGTGGTGGTTTTTTGCCTCTGCATGCCTGTGCTGTCTTGCTGCTGCTGCCTCGCTTCCTGCTCTTTGAATGGATTTGACAGCCTGTCCCACTTCCTGGGCTAAGCAGTTGGGCAGTACTGATGGCCGCTTTCCAGCTGATTTCCTATCCTAACTCAAAAGTAGCTTAATCTTGTTTGCAATTGTAGTGTTAGGAAAATGTGTGGGAATTTAGGAAACTAGAAAGTCCTTCTTGACTAAACGAAACAATATGCTCTTGTACTGTCATAACCTAGTTTGCAGTCCCAGGAGGCTCTCATGAATTTGAAAAATACTCAAAATACTGGAAGCAAAACTAAGTTTGAATCTTGTTCCTCATTTGTTTCTAAAAATACTGCAGTTTTTCTACTCACAAAATAGTAACAAAAAATAGAACCAAGATTCTCAAGCTTCATTTCAGATTTTTCATCAGGAAATTACTCAGGAATCTCCTGAGCAGTCTTTGCGTTGAGTTTCTCTTCTCTTGATAAGTCTGTGGAGAGAACTTTCAGCAGATGGGGAAAGGGTGAAACATAGAAATGATGTTAGAGTTCAAGAACAGCATGATGCTTATGTTCCAGAGAAAAGGGAACATCACCTCAGGGACTTGAGATGAGCATCCACACTGTGATCACATGGTGGAACATTCAGATCCAAAGCCCAGCAATGGAAATGTGACCAGCGTCACTCCCAGGTGCAGTGCAAGGATGTACCACAGCCAAGAGGAAGAGGAGTCTTTTTTCAATAGCAGAAAATTCTCCAAGCACCATCTGGATTTGAATAGAAATGCTTGTTAAAGGAAATAACATGTAAACGATGACACTATCCTTTGCAATTTTCATGGCTTTCCACACATCCTTTTCATAACACACAAACTAACACACACACAGAGCTGATGCACTCCTACAAACCCAGTCTCTCAAACTGTGAGGAAGAGAGGATGTGGCCAAAAGACAGAAAGTCTGAGGTATCTCCTTTAGCATCTAAACATGAGGTAGAAAGAGAGCATAAATTTGCTTTCCTTAGTTAACCCAAACAATCCATTAATTTTCCTCAGTTAATGTAAGCAATCTATTAGTTTTCCTTAGATAACCAAAGCAATCCATTAGTTTTCCTTAGTTAGCCTAAGAAATCCATGAGCTTAAAATGCAGTAATTAATGTGATAGACTGCTGTGCAATGACTGATGGGGAAGATGTGCCCCTGAAGATATAGCAAGACTGTGCTGCTACTCATCTTTTCATCTGAAGCTTTTCTATGACATCTGCCTGGTCTTTGGTCTTATAAAAACCCTAAAAAGTCTCAAAAAAGTGAGGTCAGTACGAGTTTGTGAAAAAGTAAAAAGTCTCAACAGCATATATTGTTAATTCTTACAGCCTACAATATTGATTGAAGGAAACCCTGGGGTTTTTTTTCTTTTACTTATTTATTTTATATCAGTCCATAGACTGTAAAACAGTTCTTCATCCTTTTGGAACTTCATCTATAACTTCTATAGAAAAGATGCTCTTTTCTATAAAAATATGTGATATTTTTTCTCTAAATATATTCCTGTTTTCTCTCCTGAATGTGACTAGCTCCAACACTAATAAAAGAAAAAGTACAGGATGATAATTTAAACAAACATTCCTTTATCTGATGGAGTTATCTTGTTGCTAGCAATATGAAAACAGAACAATTTCTTATCAGACCTTCTGGCTAAATGTGAATGACATTTGTAATCCAGTTGCAACAATACAATGAAGCCAGGACTAGCACCCTTTGTGCTAAACTCTACTGACAGAGTGACCTGTTTCTGTTCCATGGAGTCTATGATACAAGGAGCTGGAGTATCATACATGTGTCTGAGAAGGCAGATTTACTGCTGCGTGGCAGCTAAATAGTAATGGAGAAAAAATTGCTCCTTTAGGAATCACTGGTTGTTACTGAGAGAGATTTTGAAGCAAATACAAGCAATTTCCATGGGCTGGAGAATATTCACAAAGGTCTGGTTGCAAACTTGTCTTTGCAAAATTGATTCCTTTCATATTTTCAAGTTTGTGTCCACTCCCTGGCTGGTACAGCCAAACTGCAGTATCTAAGTGGGTGAATATCCAAAAGTATAATGAACAATCACTGGTAGCTGCTAATCACTCCACTGAGAAGTGATGCTCATTTTGAAAAAAGACAACTAGATTTGGAAGGCAGCACATCCTCTTCCCCACCATCAGCACAACATTTGCTGTTCTGTCATCTCCTCAAGTGGAACTGATCTGACTTTGTGTATCCAAGGCAAACTGCTTTTTTACTGTGTCATTTTCACAACTAAAGACTCACCGAGGGCAGTCTAGTCATATTCATACAGGTGGAAACTAGAACTGGACAATTTGGTCACCATAAGTGAATGGCAGCTGTGGCAGACAGGTGAAAAGGACTATGTGTCAAGATGTACAGGGGAAAATTGTTTTGTATGTCATTTTGTAAAGAACCCATGACCAGAGTACCTTGCACTGATTTATTTGTAGTTTGAACACACAGAAAGCTCATTGTTTTTCTTTTTCACCTCAGTCAGCATGACAATCTGTCTCCCAAGACACTTAAGGAATTAGGTCTTAATTGCATAAAAAAGTTGACATTGATTTCAAAGTGAAGGAATAAAACTCTTTCCATGAAAATAAAGGAGTATTTTCTATTTTTCTACTACTAATCCAAACAAAAGGACGTTCTCTGGAGTCTGGCTCTATAGGTGCCAAAAAGCACCTCAGACAACACTGGTATTCAGTGTGGTAATTGAGTGTATACAGTCACCTGTGGCACACAATAGCAGGAAATCCAGCTCTCAGGCAACGGAAAGCTCCAACATATGAAATCCAACACATGTATTATTTATTTCCACATTAGGCATGAAGCTCAAGATGGATAAATGGTGGAAGAGTAATTCTATGCAATGTTTGTAGCCAGGAAATAAAAACTATTTATAAACGCTAAATAAAATAACTTTTTTTTTTTGTTCAACATTAAAAGTTTCTGTATAAAAACTGATGAAATGCATCATACTGT
Source organism: Atrichornis clamosus (assembly GCA_013400975.1). Classification (NCBI taxonomy): domain Eukaryota; kingdom Metazoa; phylum Chordata; class Aves; order Passeriformes; family Menuridae; genus Atrichornis; species Atrichornis clamosus. Next base: position 79,107 of record WBMZ01010125.1, read on the forward strand.
TTTTGTCCTGTGAATGTTCTCCAATCAGAAAAAGAAAAATAGTAATGAAAATTATGGCCCCATTTGTTAGAAAATAGTACTGTTTAGACTGAAAATACTCAGAGGAAAAAGTCATTAATCAGTCATTTAAAAATATTCTTGCTGAACAAGAAAAGACAGAGAAGAATTCTTGTAAAGTTCCCACTTATGTTCAGCACTGGTTTTACACTTTCCAACATACTTCACTTTGGAGTTTCATCCCAGAGTCTCTCCTTTGTCCAGGTAATGTACTTAAGCCCTGTGTCCTCACTTGTGCACTGCCTTACTGGCTGTAGGTTATTCCTTGTCTCAGGTTTCCCTCTCATAGTCTCTGAAGACGACAAGTCTGGGCATCTTGGACCAAGGATTTCAGGGATTTCACTTGGATAAGACTCAGTGTTTTATGTTGTAAATTTCTGTGAATTTTCCCACAGAGCTCTCAAGTGATGGTTAAAAATATGATCCAACAACTGGGGTGACTTCCTGTGTATATAGATTTGCCTTCATTTTTGTGCAGGGCTCATCGAGAGTGTGGATTTTCTAATGTGGTAGCTTATTCACATGAATATATAACAAAGCCCTGTGAACTTTGGAGCAAATAAGGCAATCCCTTATCACCAAATTGTCCTGGAAGAAAGTAGCTTTGAATTAAATTGGAGAGGCCACAAACTCCGGATTATGGCAGGCTTGAAGATAAAGTTCAGTGACAGAATGAAAGAAAACTACACTACTAATAATTGAAAAGGTAAAAATGCTTTGATGAAAATAAAAACAACACTTGTAAAAGTCCATTTTCTGTTCTACAGCACTATCACCCAAGTCTACTGATAGCAGAAACCACTGCAGAAGAACATATTTTGATATGTATGGATGCTTCTGTGAGGTAAAACAGCTAATAACAGAGTTAATGAGCCATATTAGATTTCTGTGTTATAAAGGACAACAAGGGACTTTAATTTTTTTCTTAAAACTGGATTTGCCTTTGCAAAGACTAGAGGGATATTTAGAATTATAGAATCACAGAACAGTTTGGATTGGAAGGGGCCTTCAAAGATAGTCTAATTCCACCCCACTTCCACTAGACCACGTTGCTCAAAGCCCCATCCAACTTGACCTCGAACACTTTGAGGGATGGGGCATCCACGACTTCTCTGGGCAACCTGTTCCAGTGCCTCACCATTCACCACTCGGAGCTGGACACAGCACTGCAGGTGGGGTCTTACCAGAGCAGAGTAGAGGGGTAGAATCTGCTCCCTCACCCTGCTGGCCACCCTGCTTTGGATGCAGCCTGGGACGCATTTGGCTTCCGGGGCTGTGAGCGCACACTGCTGGGTCATGGCCAGTCTCTCATCCCCCAGCACCACCCCCAAGTCCTTCTCAGCAGGGCTGCTCTCCGTCTGTTCATCCCCAGCCTGTATCGATACCCGGGGCTGCCCCAACCCAGGTGCAGCACCTTGCACTTGGCCTTATTAAACCTCATGAGGTTCATATGATCCCTCTCTTGAAGCCTGTCCAAGTCCCTCTGGATGGCATCCCTTTCTACTAGCCTATCCAGTGCAAAATCTAGGCTCTGGTGCAATGAGTCTCAGGTCAGATGTCACCAGTGTTATGTGGTCTCTTGACCATGGTATCTGCTGTTGAAATATGTCTGAATATTGCCACGTCGGCACAGGAGAAAGAGGGCTACTTTATACAAAATTATCGATAGACAGACACCATCAAAATGTATTTAGGAGGTGATAAAGGTAAAAATCTGTTGTAACAGAAGTTAATAACCTGTGAATTTTCTGACAAACATTTGCTATAACTTGCGAAAAAATAAAGGCAATGAGTATGTCACATCAGTTGATGGGCATGAAGTTGTTAAAAGCAGGCAATGCTAGTGGTAACTTGAGAGTCCCTGCACAGATCCACCTTATCCAACTACAAAATATTTTCATCCTCTTTACACAAAAAAGTGCAGAGAGAATCTTCATTCATACCCCACATTTTTCTAAAAGCTTCATTTCCTAGTTTGCTTTTGATGACTTTCTAAAGTTATCAACTTACTGTTTTGCTGTGTCTATTGGAAATTTTATAAACTATTTTAAAAGACTTCTGAGACAACATGTTATTGGAGGAAACTGGAATATTGTTCTCCAGCCGGATGTTTTAACACAGCCAGCTGCCTTTTATCTAGTACAGAGGCAGAAGAGGTTGAGAACAGATCTGATGCCACCCTAGGGGAAGGAAGATTGCCTAAAGTGCAGATCTAGCACATGTTGTATGCCATTGCACAGAAATCCCAACTCTCAGAAATGCTTAACTGGGCCTCACTATTTCATTGTCATCAGCCCCAAATATGTGGAACCCTAAAAAACTGTCCAAAACCACAGCCCTTTCATTAGATCTGGTCCTTACATTGTCAATGATCACATTGTGAAGCTTTCTCTGCTAATAGATTACTGGTTATTTTGTTGTTGTTTTTTACTGGTTATTTTCAGGGTTTTTTTATGAAACTCAGGCTCTCAGATATTAATACTACTCTGGGGGAGGCAGTTTTAAGAACAGAGGAGTAAAGCAATAAACATGGTTAAATCAAGTTAGAAAAAGATGTGCCAAGAAAGGTGATTGACTCCATAAACACAAAAGCTAGACAAAACCAACTTTTACATACATATAACTAGAGTGTTATGTGACAGCATTGATGGACTGTATGAGTTTCAATGAACTTGAAGCTCTATTAAAAAAAGAACCCTGACATTTAATATTTCTAGGCAAATCTTCCCCAGGCTCCTGAATCCAGTGTGTATTGAAAGATAGCTATGCCTACCAGTATGACAAATATAGGAATTCTCCTTTCTCTGATTCTCTGTTTCTATTTACTGTGTGTGCTTGTGCATTTTGATACAGTATTCTTTGAGAGTGTATTTGTAAGATCCAGAAATATGCTATTTAATTTCACAAAGTCTCACTGAAATACAGCAGATTGGGAAAGGAAGTGAAAGAATTAGATTAAATCATAAAAATCAACAATAGTTTTTGGATGTAGAAGAACATTTAAAAAGCCATGAACAAGGTCAGCCCACATGTTTTCTGAACATGCTGCACACACAGTGCTTCTTCCCAAACTCTCCTGGGGCAATGAGACTTTACACCTCTGAGGTAGTTTTCCATGAAAAGCCAAGAATTTGCAAAGTCGGGTGTCCAATAGACATGCCTATATCACTGTTCTTGAATGGGATAAAGACCTCCTCAGGTCAGACCCCAGGTGAGAAGTTACACACTGATCCTAAAAACAGACTTCAGAGGCTACATTAACCTTATCTGTCAGCAGAGGACTTTGGTCTGTTCCTACAGACGTTTTGTTTGTGTGCAATTCTCTTTCCCCAGGTGCTCAGGGACATGGCACCTGCACCTCGCAAGGCTGTCTGCAGGGCCTTCTGGGTGTGCAGTGTCACTGCCCTTTTGCTGTGTGGAGGCCACTGGCACCTCCCTTCATCTCCACTACTACCCCCTCAAGCACCTGGGTCTGTGAACAGAAACATGTTAAAAACCTCTACATGATTAATGTGCTGATGCAAACCAGCATGTTAAATATTCTGTCTTCATAAACTCATTATTTTATAGCCGGTTCTCTGGGAAAGCTCTGAGCTGGTTTGCACTCTCCAGTTCAATGCATGCTGGAAGGATAGGTATTGGATGAAATCAGAAAAAAAAAAATTTGGGGCAGAAAATAAATCCCAGATTATAAAATTCATTTCCTATCCAGCAACGAAGAATGTCCCAGAAGATCAGACAACGCACCTGCATGTACAAAGTACCAGTTTTTCACTTGTATTGAGAGGAAAATAGTAAATCAGTGATTACAAAGTCATGTACTTTTCTTGGTATTTTAAATACGTATTAAATAACCATGTGAATGCTTCGGTGCCCAGGATTATGGTTTATGTTAAAAAGTCACATGCACCCTAAGCCAGAGACTCTGTTGATCGTACTTATTCTTTTATTTTAAAGCTGTTTTGGGAAAGATGCAGTTAACTGAACATGACTCGCAAAGCCTTTGAAGTCAATAAACTGAATTACAGTGTATTTCTCTTGAATTTGTTTTGGTGGCTGATTAGAGAAACTTATATTCATTAAGAATTAGTGCTTTCCAGCACTAATGACATGACTCATGACCATGCACAAAACTTGGCAAGGTGCTGAAAAATGGGAGAAATTTCCATATTCTGAGAAAGTTTATAGCTCAGCATCCCACAATTACTACCTGTAATCAGACAGGCAGATACTTCAAGACCCTACATGACCCCAGACATCTGAAACATTTGCTTTTCAGCCTCCACACTGAAGGTGCCTGGAACTTGCAACAATACTTGCTGTCTTGAGATAAACTGTTCATTTCCACCCTGCCAGTTGCAATAGGGGCAGAAAAAAACCTGTAATGTGATAGTTTGATGGAAGAGGAAGGAGTAGGATTTTGTTTACATATTCTTGAAAGTTTCAAACTAGATGACTAGCCTATGAAGTAATGCTAATACATAGCTTTATTTTCTTCCTCCATATCTTTTGATGTTAAATGATTTTCAAGGGCAAGAGGGCACTGAACTTGCTTCTAAAATAAATGCATGGTAGATGAGCATGAAGAAATGTGTAAGTTGACAAATAATTAAAAGAAAAACCAAAAGGCCAGATTTTAGTGCTATCTTCCTCATGCATCTATAATCCTCAGTGACAGATCCGAAGAATGTTTTTCAGCTAAAAAAAACCACTTTCTGAGTCATCACTCTCACTGACTGTGTGGCATTGCTATTCTTAGTAATCCATGCGACAGCCTGACCTACTCAGTGCAGAGTGGGACAAATTTCCTCATATATATTTTCTCTGAGCATAAGTCATCCCTGGCCTATTATTAGGATGCATATGCCTAATAAGACATCTGATTCCTGTTGCCATGCCTGGAAAGACATAGCAGATCATGCAAATCCTGGCCCTGTAGTAAGTCATATGGGAAGTAGAAAATGGCCCTCAGTTCACCCTCCTTCTGAGAGCTCATGATGAGAATATGTCATCTGTGTTGGATTCCAGCTGTCAGGCCAGAAGTGCAAAGACTACAGCTTTTTTCTGTGCCTTGAGTCACCTAGCCTTTATTAGCAGGTGAATTTACTGGTTATCCATAAAGTGCTTTTAAATGTTAAAAAGAATGGTACTAGCTGCCAAGTCAAGCCCTTAGAACACCTCTTTTCACAAATTTTAAGAAGAAAGTGGTCTGTGGCAGTGAGATTTTTGAGCTGTAGGAACATGCTGTGATCAGCTGACTAAAACTATCACCACAGGTAGGGAGCTACAGGCACAGACAGCACAGCCTCTGCGGCCGGAGTTGGCATGGCTGCTCTAGAGCCAGGTCTCAACAGACACACCTCGAAAAACTGATTTCTTGGTCTGCCTCTGTCAAGATATGAGACCTTGCTCAGAGAAAACTGTAGGAAATGTCCCCAAAACTGTGACATCAAACTGACAGTGGAAGAAAGGTGTTTAGAGCACCTGCTTTCCTGCAGGAGACGCTGGCCTGAGGCCAAGCAGTACCTTTCTAAAGAGGATCATTTTATCTCTCAGATATCACCTCTTCCAAAATGCAACATATTTGACTTATGTGGTACTAAGAAGTCTGAAAGTCATGCACATAATCATCCTTTCAGTACAATTCCTCTTCAGAGTTGAAGTCTCCAGCCAAAACAGCCAAGCAATAATAACATGGGAAAAGTGAAATACCTGCTTTTCTTTACCACAGCTGCCAACTGACTGGTAGGCAGGATACCTCCTTTTAAAATTAGAGAGCCCTGAATCATCATTTTATGCTTTATTCAAACATCCACAAGGTCACACACTCACCTTTTCTCTAGTCTCTAGGAAACTGTGTTGCTGCGTGTTCAGGTAATCCCAAAAATTTCAGCCATGGAAGCTGTGATTTCCCAGGGACAATGAAACATCATTAAAGTTAGCAGACAGTAGTACGTTAGGTAAATGTCAGCATCCAAACCTGTCTTCCTGAGAGACCTGTAACTCCTCCTCCATCCTAAAGTGAGGCAGTGGAACCACTGTGCATATAGGTAGGAGATACCCAGTAATATTTCATATCTATGGTGTTGGCTATTAAATCCCCATTTTTTTTTTCAAACTGGGTTAATAAACCTTCATGGACAGAAACTGATCTCTATTTGTGATACACTTTTACAGTCTTCCATAAAAGCTAGTCAGAAGAAATAAAAACAACTCTCCAAATCTGATACTAATGGCAGTGAACTTGTACTGACTCATGTTGTCCCTTTTGAGTTGCAGTGTAAGAATTACTGCAATCACCAAAGATGCCATGTCTGTTAAGAAACCCCCATAATTTCTGAGTTTTTATTAAGTTCAAGTGATAATTCCGTCTGTAAACTGTACCTCTCATCTCCCATCTTAACCTCACCTGGAACCCTGTGGAACAATTTCGCATTTCAGAGCATAGGGAGCCCCTCTAAAGCCCTGCATCTCTCCACAAGCCCCCCGGAAGCACTTGACGCAGGGGTGCCTCACACCGCACCTCTACCCGGCCCCGCCGCAGGCCCGTGCTGGCCCTCGCCTGAGCTGACGGTGCCCCTGGGAGCAGCAGCAGCCCATGCTCCCTGTGCCCAGCCCGGCGGCCGCGGCGTTCCAGAGGCCGCAGTCCCAGACCACAAGCCACGGGGGTGCCGGGGGAAGGCGAGCAAGCCTGAGGCAAGGACACTGGGATATTAATGAGCCCACTTTCCTTTTCCAGGCTATATTTTGCACAGGGTGGGGTGCAAGCAGCAGCTCTGGAAATCAAAGGAAGAAGCCAGGGAGCCCGCCGCCCGCTCTCTCAGGACCGTTCTCTGGGCTGGACGCTAAAGCTGAATATCCTCATAGAAACCCTCAGTAAGTGGGGCCAGGACTGAAAGCCATTTCCTGAGCAGTTTGACAGCCTGTTCCAGCAGGGCTGGGCCTCCCTCCTCTCTCCTTTCACAGGGATTTGGACCTGCCAGAGTGAGCCTGGAGCCTTGCCCCAGGGAAGCTGCTGTCAGCACCAAGCATGGGCTTCCTGCCCTGAGCCACACCAGCAGTGTTCCACTCTTTAGAAAAATGTTCGTCATTATACCCCTACGTGGTTAATTAGCAACTGTTCAGGTACTGTAAAAATGCAAGAAAATGCAATAAAAATTATTTATAAATAGATAACACCAAACAGCCTGGTTGGAATCCCCAATGGGACGACTTCTGCTGTCCTCAGTGGGCTTTGGATCAGGCTCGAAGGCTGTTTGGCATTAGATAAAGACAGGTTTATGTCAGGACTATAACACCTAATCTGTGTAGTAGCCAGATTAATTGCACAATTAAATTCTCATTAATTCTCCCAAATTATCTTCCCCGATAGCCAGGATTAAATATTATGTCTTACAGTCTTAAGCTCTGAAACAGTGAAGCATGTGCCTAACCTTGAAAATGCAATTAGTACCCTGGACTTTGTGTCCTTGCTCCTATTTTAGAGAACAGGAAGGGTTTATAAAGCTCTTGCCACTATGAACAATGGTTTTCACTGGTACAATATCAATTACAACATATAACCTGTCACTAACATGCAAACTCATGGTAGATGCATATTTCTAGTGACCCTGTACTCATATTGGTCTTACTGCTTGAAAGATAGAAAGACTAAATTTATTGAATTTGAGGACATACATGGGTGCAGGGGAAGGAAGGAGGAAGAGAACATTAAATAAGCAAACATTTAAAGCGATGTCTGTCATTTCATTAACAGTCATTAACAATGTTATAAAGTTCCTATTGAGAACATTTTTATTCTCTGACATAAAATTTGTCTTTTATAAGGGTATCTCTGTTGTTAATGACTCTGATGGTACTAGACAGAGAACAGTGCTTAAGGGACTGGGTAAAAATGGGAAGTTCCCTAACAAAGGAGGGAACCAATTTTCTGGGCTACTGATACCCACTGGGCTAAGAATGTAGTCAGTAGTGTAATACTCTTTGGGCAGCTTCCAAACAATGCTGTGTTGTGGGAAGGAAGCTATAATGCAGTTGTGTCCCTGTCTTATATTGACTTCTAGGTCAAACAAAGCCCAGAGTTATTTGGAATTCAGTTGCTGTGCCACTGCTTACTGCAGCTAGTTTGTGAAGGGGGCTATTGTGGATGAAAGGGAGAAACAAAAAGCATTTGATCTTTGCAGCCCTCATGAGACAGCTCTGAATTTATGGCAGTTTTTTTCTTTCCAGGCAGCAAAGGAACAGATTACTATCTGATTATAGATCAGCACTTTCACAAATGCTGAATAGCAAATGCTCCCTGGCATCGCTTACTAGGGATGTGAAAAGGAATTATTTAAATGACTTAGGAACTGCCTGACAGCACTTTTGAGATAAAGATGCATTAAAATAAATCTGTGTCTAAGCCTTGCTTACCTAGAGATAACAAGATGGGAATTGGTGTACTGGATCAGATTTTAGGTGCATTTAAGACCTGATCTCTAGCAGTGGCTGTCTATGGGTGCACAGAAAAGCTTACCCAAGAGTAAGCAGGGCATGTACCAAGTGATACCTTTCCCTCATACCTCCCCCCAGCCTTCAGGTACCCTCAGATGAGGCACTGCTGCAGCTCACATGGACATTCTTACATTGAAGGGTCTGAATGTTTACCTCCACAAATTAATCTATACATTTGATCTCCCCACCATTTTGGGATCTCAGTTTCCACCACACTGCAAATTTGAGTGCCCACATGAAAATCACAGTCATTTGCTTCTTTTTTATTGCCTGCCTGTTAGCTGCCTGAAGTTCTGCAAAAGGTGAAGGGAGGAAAACAACCATTCTCGCTTCATCTTTCCCAGGCCACAGATGACTCTGTAAGTCTGTATCACATCTTACCTTGATTATTTTTTCACAAGCTAAAGGTGGACTATAGCTTGAAAGATCAAATGATTAGTTAGTCTTTCTATACCTCATTTTCTCCGTTTGTAGAACGGGGTTTCTGATGTTAGGCGCATTTCTAATATCTTATTGCCCCCTCCACCCCAATGTTCACGAAAGCTCATCTCAAACCAGAATGGTTTGAACTCTTCTTGATATTTTAGTAAACTTCCTGATATTGAAAAGTTAATGGAGACTGCAGGATCTTAAGTTGCACTGAACAGAGCAGTGTTTTACAGAAAATGCTACTGTTAACTGAGTTTTCATGCAACAAACTTGATAGATATGTTAGGGAGAGATAAACACCAGACTGAAGAAATAGCTCATGTTGTGCTGTTCACTAAAATAGTGGGGAAAGCTGCACACAGATCACTCATTTACTCTTTCAGCTTGTGTATCTGCAAAACAGAAAGCACGAATGGTCAGAAACACCTGTGTTAGACATAAACATACCAGCCATGTGCAACAAAGGAATGAGAATGGCCTCTGCTGAGCTTAGTGAGCTAATCACTGCGAATGGGATCCTGTCTTCTTGAATCAGAGGCAAAATTCCTAGTTAAATTCTCAGGATAGTTTATGAACCTTAATGGGAAAACCATCTTTAAAAGAGGGGTGTGGTTGTAGCTTTTTGAACGTCATCTTTAAAATTCCCTGTAGACTTCAGCAAAACTATTTTGACTTCTGAAATTCCACTTCCACACAAGCAACTTCTTTAATATGCTACCAGACTGCCTAGCCAGGCTGACTAGAACTTCTCCCTCTCCCTCTCCTGAATCAGATGTAAAACAAAATCATTTGCTTTTTAATGAAAAGGGACACAAGTCTCTTAAAAAGAAAAAAATTAAAAGGTATCTTGTCACCTTTCAATGAACTTCTGACTTGTTTGTTACATTTCTTTAAACTCATAAAAATGCACCAAACAGCCCTGCCCCTTTACTTCAGTGAAATGCAAGCTGACTGTAATTATTAGAAAATTACATGATTACTTATTCAAGGCTGAAGCATGTCCAGCAACAAAGGAAATCCTTGCCCAAAGCAGTAGGGAGGCACTTGACTTGAGCCAGAAGACAAGACCATCAGACCTGCTTATGTTTCCCTGCTGAGGTCAGGATGACCAAGAAAGAGTTCAGGTCACAGCAACCATGGACATGCTCGTGACTGAGAGCAGCCATTTCAGGACCTCTGCCTCATTTCAAACTCCCTTGTAAAATCTGGGGCTAATTCTCCCTGATTTATTTGCTCCTCAGATTGATATTTTGGCATATCACTTTAAATGTTTTGTTTAGGCATTAAACATGGGTTTGTACATCCTTGCTCTGCAAACAAAAGGTGCTTGTGAGCAACTGTTTTGCAGAAGTCTCATTTGCATACTTGAAGAAAAGCACCAGTCCAAGACCGGGGTCTTTATTCCTGAATGCAAGAAGAATAAAGTTGGTGTACCTTGAATGTTGCAAGAAGTGTAACACTGTCACGCGCAATTTTCTGTTTGCTCACAGCAGCATTCCTGTACTCTCAGGGGTAATTGTGAGGATCCTGCAGGACTATCTATGGCTGGATGGAGGGAAGAATTTGCCGAGGTGTACACACCATGCTCCCTGACATGCTGAGGTTGCTCCCCAGCAGCATCCCATTGGGGCATTGCAGACCTGCTGCTCCTGGAGGTAAAGCTGACAGCAGCTCTGCTTTGAAGTTTCCTCCTGGCCACAGCATTTAAGGATTTAACTCTCAAGGAGATTGGTGTTATAATCATCTGGATGAGAATCCTAGATTACTTCCAAGGATTCAATTAAATATGCCACATAATAAAAGTGCATGTATAAGAGGCCATTTGGGTTTGGCACCACGCATGGGACTAGAGTCTAATTAGGCCTTTATTGCTAACAACATCTGATTATAACACGGTCTTCATTTCACAATGGCTGTTTTGCAAGCTCTCGCTGGGTTAGCTAACACAGGGATGCCTACACCACAAAATGGAGCTTGATGCAGAAATCATCTAAGCTGCACTGATCAAAAACTGAATTTATGCACAAGCATTCAGAAAGTAGATTCTGATTCAAAGGACGCTGGTGAGCACAGAGAGCCGTGATTCAGTTACGCCCACTGATGTTAATAGGCTATGAAGTCTAACAGTCAAAGAAGCTTTTTGGGTCAGGTTGAAGGCACCAAGTGTCCAAGGAGAGTACTGTGCCCAGTCTTGTGGTCAGATGAATTCATTAGTTTCTGAACTTTCACAGGGAATGACAACATTTGGACCTTAGGTCACTTGGCGTTGTCTGGGTTCTGAGAGAGGGTGACTTAAAATCATTCAAAAGATTTAAAAAGTGAGACAGGAGAACACACAATCTAATAATACTCTCACAGGGCCAGGTACGCATGAACAAACTGGGAATTTTCTTTAAGGCAAATATTTCCTGCACACTTGATCATCTCAGATGAATCTTGTTTTCTCAGTATCATGGAGATTAATTTATAGGTTTCAGTCACACATAGAAAAATATTCTCGAAGGCTTATTTGTGTCATTCCAAATAATTTAACTTCACAGAAAGCAGCAGATATGGCAGTGCATGCTTGACAGTCAGATTCTGCTGGGTAGATTTACATTCAGCCCTAGGGCTTTTGGCTTCTTACTGATAACTGGAAGACTGGTAGTATTTGCCAAATATAACTTGAACTTAGGTGGTTGCTATTGAAACTAAGAATCAAGACATACTGTCAGAGAAAGTTTCGTGACCCATCAAAAAGAAGCAGATGCCTATTTCCACTTATTTATTTCTGAAATATTATTTAATGCCAAAAGAATAAAGACAGTTTTCAAGCTGGTATCATAGAAAAAGGGTCATAAATTAAGAACTCTTTCTGGAGTGTGTCATTTGTGATTTTGTGGTAGTGTCATTCTATTGCTTTCCAGGTGGCACCTATTAGATGAGTTTTTAATATCTACTATCGTCCACAGTATTTAAACAAGATCCAAAATTTTAATTTAGTGTTTTATTTTAACTTTATTAATCTTTTGATATCAGCTTTTCCTTCATGTCACAAGATAGTTGTGATTTCTTGATGGAAGCAGTTAAGGGTCAAACCCTTCAGATCCTGCCAATCACTGAATTTACTTAATCTAATCCCAAGTACATATTAGAGTCTTGAGATCATCTACAACAAGTCAAACTGCATAAATACTGCAAAAAAGGACTAAATAATTGTTATGGAAATTCATTTATTTGGAAACACTGTCTTTCTGGGAATGTTTTCTTAGTTTTTGTAAAACTACCTAGCTTGAACAGCCTTACTGTGCACAGACTGGTTTTTTGGTTTTTTTTTTAAAGGCATAAACTTTTTGGATCAACTCTACTTCTGAAACACAAAAACCAAAGGGGGGTGAAGTCATATAATTAGAAGGTTTCAAAAATATTTCAAACATTTTTATTAGGGCTTTATTTGTGATTCATATATTAAAGCAGCATAGACTTACACAAATATTGTGACTGCTCCCCAGGGACCAACTTATTCCTGGATTCTTTTAATCTATTGTATTCTTAATCTTCAAGTAGCATAAAGATCATGAGGAATGTGCTTTACTTTCATGTGCTTATAATTTTCTCCATGTGAATACAAACACTGTAGTAACATGGGTATTGCACAGTGCAAAACATTCTTTGTAGACTAGTAAAAAAGAGCCAGAAGGCTGACAATGGAAAATACAGCTAAGGTAGCTGACTCTATATCTCATAAACTGATATATTACACAAAAAACTGGCCAGTTTGCAAGCTTTACATGTGCCTTCTAAACAGTGAAGACTATCCTAAATACTTAGACAGGTTGGAAAGTTAAAAATAAAAGCATTAACTTTTCATTTATAATTATCTGCTTCATTTTGCAATAGAAATCCAGTTCAAGAAAACAAAACTACTTTTTTTTCTTTGGACTCAAGCCCTCAGATTTTTTAAACAACATTTCATGAAAGACTAGTTTTAACCACATTGGAATTCTTGCCAGTCAGAGATGGGCACCTGGATCACTTTGGGTATCAAAGCGCAGGCACTTTTAATTCGTACTGTAAGAGGTGACCAGCTTCTGCTTGGTCTTATTTTCTCATAAACACCACACAAGGAACAAATTTATGTATGCAATAGAAATGTGTGTTTGTTTTGGGAAAGGCAAGGTTAATGTCTCTGCTGTTGTCAGAGTAGCAGCTGGATCTTAGAGTCTTTTGTTTCAAAGGAAGTCCACCCCACGGATTGGAAACTGAGTATAAGAATGACTCTTCTTGTCTAAACTGACAAAGGCTAAAGTCCTGTCCCAAGTGCAAATGATAAATTGTAGCTGTTCCCTTAATTTCAAGGGAGGATTTGGTTTTTGTGGGGGGTTTTTGGGTTTTTTTTTTAACTTATTTGCTGAATTCACCAGTCATCTTCTTGGTTTTAAAATTAGCCAGAAACATACTTTTAAAGGTCTTGAGGAATTTCATTTTAAATCAGAAAGTTTAATTTTTATGGCATTGATTTTCAAACATATTGTACTGACTTTGTTCTGTTTGGCAGTGTTCCTCCCCAGCCATTTGCAAACGGGTTTAACTACTACAAAGTTGTTGAGCCCTTGTTAGTCAGTTCCTTCCTCAGTCAGTACTGTTGCTGAGTTTACTGTCATTGAGAAAATTTACACCATGATTATACCAAACAGTTAAATGCAACAAACCTGAATTCTATGTTTAGAAATACTTTTTAGTATTTAGAATTTAGCTACATAACTAATTCAGTCTAATATCACTGACCTCCATTTTATAAAGCCTTAGAAAGACTGCTTCAGAGTTTGTAGACCAGGGAGCCAAAATTTTCTTATATATGACATGTTTTTTGCACAGACTGAATAGAAGCTTCTCTCTGAAGTACCTTTAAAAGAATCAAAAGCAGCAGGTGTGAGCTGGACCAGACAACCCAGACCAGGGTGAGTACACAGTAGCTGGATGGGCAGGCAGAATTTTTACATATCTCACTAGTTATAAATCCATCTTCTAATTGGTGTCATCTGTATCTGCTACAACATGGAAGCAACCAAACCAAGCATCGCAAGAAGAGGCAAATATGAGGAGTATAGGGAAAAGGAAATCAGAGATTGTATCTGTTGATTTTTGTCTAAATATGGAAATTCTTATACAATAGACCATCAAATGTAATTTCCTATGTCTTAGAGGACAAGCTGTACATTTTTTAAAATAGTTCAAAAGGTTTACAAACTTGAGCTCAGGGTGTGGAAGTGGGAGGAGGGGGCCAGAGGAGCTGTAGAGAAAAAAAATTGGAGTACAGGATATCCCCCTCCCAACCCTTTTAAAAAAATCCCTCAGTTTGAGATTTCTGTGTACTAGTACCAGACAGGCTGTTCACTTGACAGGACTGGGCCCACCGTGGATTGATGACAGGGATGTCTTCACATGACAAAATAAAAAAAAAGACACAATTTTGTGCAAGGACAACAGAGAGATCCCTTGCCAGTTCCACATACAGGAGAAGACACTCAGTACCAGAGCTGCAGCACTTTCCTTGTGCCATTCTGCATCATGTGCTGCAAAAAGGAGGAGCCAGCAAGATCACAATAACGCTCTACCCTTTGTTGTACTTTTTCTTCTCTGCTTGAAACTCCAGATGTGCCCCGGGTCTGCCCCATCACAACCTTGCCGCTGCCTCACAGAACAGTGAGCTCAGTTTCTCACTGAGGGCCACAGCCCTAACCCTTTACTTACTAGGAGTGATAGGAGTGAATATAGTTAGTCCTGATTAACTTCTTTTGATATCTTGTTTCCAAACACTTTTACCAAGTGAATTCAGAAAGCTGACAGGCTCTGCCTCGTGGTTGCAAAACCTTGAAGAAACCACTGGGCAGTTTGAGGTCTTTGTTAGGTCAAAGAAGAAACAAAAATGATTTCCAAAGAACTAGGACAACCTTTCTCCTAGTACTTGAAGAGTTGTGCTTCTTTCTTGTCCAGTAATACTTGCTGAGTATGTGGTAATAGACTTGTACAGGCATTCTTGCCTAATGTCACTAGGACATTACAGCACTGAGAAAATCAATGCAACTTTATTAAGCAAAGTGTTGTCAGTAACAGGCATATGGATTCCTTCAAAAAACAGTCCTGGAAGACTTGACTGCGTCACGTGCGTCCCAGTGCTCAGCTATGGAAATGTGTTTGTTTCAAACAACCTTTTTTGGTAAATCTGAAGTCCCTGAATGAGGCACAAACTGAAAAGTAGAGAATTTTTAACTCACAGTCCCTCCCAGAAGATTAGTGATCAAAGCTGACAGCTTGAATGATCAATAGAAGTGATTTTCTGTTTCCTTCCAGAGCTCAGGCTCATACAGCCTTGCCCATCAGTAAGAGGGTGGAAACAAACAACAAATCATATGTATAGGTGAAACACGATGATTTTGGCTGAACTGAAGAAGGGATTCTGAGCCCAAAATATCACCTCATTTTTTAACCTGTTTCAGTTGAATAAAGAATAAAGCTTTCCCTGCCAATTCTGCTTCCTTATGTCCACACAGAATGATAGCTATGGAAACATTCTCATCATTCAGTGGACCTGTTCTTGTAAAATAACAAAGTTTTGGACAGGGACCAGTAAGCGCAATAAACCTAACCAGTAAGCACGAAATTTCCTATTAATTATGGTAGGTGAAGCTGCCTGTTTTGATTTTAAATTTTAGACAAATTTCAAGATGTCTGCAAAGGTAAGAAGCTGGGAAACAGAAGATGATCAAATATTATTTTGAATTTTAGTAGCTGATTTTCTGTATTTACAGTAAGGTGGGATTGGAAAAATACAGAGCTAGATAGATAAAATAGAAGCTCAGATGTTTTTCTCTATGACCAGTTGCCCTCAGGAACAAGAACTTACCTGGATTTGAACAAACAATTTCTCTGCCCTCAGCAGTCTCGTGTTGATTTGCAAAAGGTATAAATTCAACACCTCATGTAGAGGGAAAGGAAATAAGAGTGAGATTTCCCTACCAGCAGCCTTGTTTAACTTACTGTAACTTCAAAGTTACGGCACAAGCACTCTGAAGGCAGCTGGGAAGTTTTCTCAGGCAGGAGGAAGTTCTGAGTAACACCGATGCACAGTGAGATTGGTTCACTTGAATGTAACAGCAGTGGTGCAGAACACCTGCAGGTACGGAGAAGAGGATATCAAAGCAGGAACACTTGAATGCAGGGAAGGGTCAATTTATGCACAAGGATTTCCACCACAGACACTTATATCCCCTGGCGTTCACTGGAGTGGCTTCACAGCACTCAGCAGTCTAAAGGAAAAAATTGAGCAAGTGCCTGATGATGGACATTTTATGCACCAGGTAATCTCAAGCCAGAGGGGCAGTGGTGTCAACAGTTATTCTGGTAATGGCCTGCTCTAGGTTCTTAGAGGCAAACTGAAACCACTTTCATTCTTGGCTTACAGTGATATTGCAAACAAGCAGGAATATTGTAGACAAGTAGGAATAGTAATGAGCACTTAGCCCGTCTCTTCCTGTGACACTGACCACATTCTGTCCTTAAAAATCTCTGAGGAAATGTCCACACCGCTAAAATTCCCATCTCAGTGAGGATAACAGGATCACACAATTTTATACCTAGAAGAGAAAATATTTTTCATGAGAAATGATTTGGCAGAAACATTTTAGAGCTATAACCTCATCCTGAAATGTGAAGCAAGAGAAATTCATTGTTGGAAAGAGCTCAGCTACTCTTGATGGATGATAGGCGTTGGAAAAAATCACAAAAAAGAAAAGCAATGAAGCCAAAAGATGAAGAAATTTTACCTGAAAGCAAATGCAATCCTTAAAAACAAAATTTTCTTTTCACAATACTCTTTCAACCTAATTTTTAATAAACTTTTTTGAGCTGTTCATTGGCAACACCCCCACACTACCTACAGATCAACAACTCATAGGTGCAATACAAGACAGCTCCATTTGGATCCTGAATGATTCCTGGAGATAGGTGAAGTGTTACTGTAAGAGTATTTCTGCAGACTGGATGTTGGACTATATTGAATTCCTGGTCACTAGAGAAAACAATTGGCCAGTGTGGGAAATATATATACCTGGGTTTCAAGAGAACATCCTGGATAGAAACAAAGAGAAGAGACCAGAAGTAGGCCTAGGGTATGCTTCAGGATCCTCTTTTAAGGAGAATACTGAGAAAAAAATCAAAAAGACATCAGCATAGAACAGAGATACAGAAAAGTACCACAAGGAGCCTTTACAGAGAATAGTCATGGGGCCCAGGCAGACAACATCTCCTCTGTGAGATGTTATGAGCCCCAAGAGAAAGGAAGAACATTTCAGACCAAGTTAAAATGTCCCAGAGGTGGGGAAATGTAGAAAGCAGTCTAGGCGACAAAGACAAAACTAGGGGAGCTCATTTTAGCTGCTTGCTTCAGATCCTCCAGGCCCACAGTAGAACCAATAGTCACATTCTCCAAAAAGGCATAACAGAAGGAGAAAACTCGTGAGTAGAGGTTAAGGAGCAAACCAGGACATGAGGTAGGGAGTGGAACAACCACTGAGTAGCTGAGCTGAGCACGAAGGAAATTTGCCTGTGGGACTTTTTTATCTTGGTAATGATGGGAGAGCTGAGTGTGACATGCCTGAAGCGCTGATTCACAGGAATCACCACTGAAAAGTAAGAGCGATGGTCAGGAGGAAAGCTAGAGAAGATACAGCTTGATGTGCCATGCCCAGTAGGAAGCACAGGGCCAGATTCTTCTAGCTGAGAACAAAAGCACATGAAAGAATCCTTTACTGGTGAAAACACCAGGGTCCTCAGTTCTTACTGAAATCTTCTTTTAACTTCTGTGCAAGAAAAAAATTCTGGATGTTAAATATAGAAGACAAGTTATTTCTTCTGCTGTATTGTACAAGATCAAGAGCAAACCTAAAAAGCAATTTGTCTGTTGTTACCTAGGAAATTAATAGTTCTGTGTTTTAATTTATTATGAAGACAAAGAATGATACGTGCTGGCCACCATGGTGTATTATATCATTTCCCTCTGGACAAAGTTTCATCTGCCTTGTTTGGTCCAACACCAGTAACGCCTTTAGCAAGGTGTTGCCAAAGGCCCCAAAACTATTTCATTCAGCTGATATTTCTACCAGCATACTGGGGTATTTCCTGCTCAGTGATCCATTGGCGTAAGCCTTCTCACATGCCCTGCAAACATGAAATTTAAATCACTTCTCCTCAATGAACAGATCAGATGGCAAAAAGGCAGACATGCTAGGAAAGGTTTAATATGTACTAGCAAGAGAGGAAGTCATCAGGCAACCAATAGTTCCTCAAGCTAATGAATGTGTCCCAACAAAAATGTGTCTACTATACACTATTCTTTCATGAGAGCGTTTTTAGAACATTTATTCTGAGAAGTTTAGCAATATTTAGAAAAACATGCAATGTATTTGTTCATTTTTCTCCCAGGCTTTCACTTAACAATGGGCGGCATGAAGGTTTTCCTGAGTTCAACATTTGCTTTCCAGATTTGCAAGTTTCAGATGGCTTGGAACTGTGGCGTAATCATAATGATTTCCCCTTATTCTCCATTAGGCCATTCCACTGCTTAGGAGTATTGTGCTGCACTGATAATCACCTTGAGTAGACTTCAGTGAAAGCCTTGTGGGTGTGGTGGTGCGAAGAGTGGAGAAACACAATGCTCCTCAAAATGAGAACATACCAAGGATTAAATGCTCCTGACTTGCAGCAAGAGAATGGTAAGAAGCTTGGTAGGTGTCCTGGCACAGCGACCAGGACTGGGTGGGCATGCCTGGGAAATACATCAGGAAGTGATCACTTTTCAGTTCCTGGAAATCAGTGTGAATCCATGAAACATGATACCTCTTTAAAAAATCCCCCAAAATTGAAAACCAGGTCATCCTTTATCAGACAAGTGAAGAGTGATGTACATTCACCAAAAAAACCCAACTGACCAACCAACCAAAAAAAACCAAAACAAAACCAACCCCCCCCCAAAAAAATATGTTGAAAAAATACTAGATCTCATACGCATTTATCAGTGTCATCAAAGCCTAATTACTAAAGAGCCACACAATTTAGTTGCCTTCTTTTAGGATATGTGCCTCCTGTCAAAAGGTGAGCTATGCCTCCTTCAAGACTGAGCTATGTCTGCTTCAAGTTCTTGGCTTCTCTTCGGTTCTGCTTTGATTTGACTCTTAGATTTGATTTAGACTACTTTTCAACAGTGAGGCCTTTTGACAGGCCATTTAAGTAGCACTGCTCAGTACTCTGCAGAGAAGTAGCATCCTGTTAGAGCTCAGTTTACCTTTATTCTTTACCTAGTGGAATTATTTTGCCCTTTGTTAGTCTTGTTGGAAGGTGTCTAGGTACAATCTCGTCATTTGTGCATAACACAGACACAAACAAAAGTCGCTAGAGAACAACTGATCTAATTTGCAAACTGTTGCTTAGGGTCAGTGGGATCCTTGTCCACTGCCCACAGAGGAATCCTTGTTGGCTGTGCTGGACTCACACTGAGGCTACTTCTGTGTCTGCATTTAGACAAAATACATTTCCACCTTGAACATAATTTTGATCCACCCTCCTGCATCGCAGCTGGTGCATGAAGCTGTTTATTAAAGGCTTGCTAAAACATCCAGTCTTCTTTGATGATGAAACAAAACACAAAAGGTCATCTGATATTTGCTTTAAATAGGTCAAGGGTCACAAGAGATAGGATAAAATACAATCATCAACTTATAGCAGGATTCACATGCCTAGCCTACTATTTCCAAGTGCATTGCAAAAGTCTAGCATTTTCATAATCAGGTCACAGATGACTAAAATCAATTACAAAGGTTAATGCCTATGACAGCACTTGTTGGTAGTAGATCTCAATTCATAATATTTTCTCTGCTGTTACAGTAACAATATGTAATTATAAATGAAATCCTACTATTATTAAAATCTATTTTGAGATTTCTTATCAACTATAACAATGCTAAACTCAGAAACAAAGACTCTTTCTTGTTAAAAAAATACAGCAAATAATTCTGACTCCATTCCTTTCCCTGCAGTAAAACCATGCCACATTTTAACAGCATTTTGCAAAGTAGCCTGACGTGTAATTGTCATAGTTATATTGTGTTTTAGTAGGGCCCTCCTCCTGGATGCCAGCCTTTCAGCCACACATCCATCCCCCCTTGACTCATGCTGAGGTACTTGGTGGAGAAATTTGTCTTTGGTGCAAGTCTGTGAGGATTTGTTAGCTAATGGGTCAAGGCACAAGCAGGAGGAACGTAACATAGCTAGAACTATTTTACGTAAGCACAATTAACTTCTGAGTTATACCTTGTTTGTTTCCTTATAGGAGAGAAAGTTTTGCCCGGTCAGTGTTTGGACAACAATCTCTGTACTCCACAGGATTACCAAAGGAGACAATAGTTGCTGTGATTACAGGCTTCCAAGGCCAGGCAAAATTTAGGCAAATTAACTCCTCTCATACTTGTACCACAAACTGAGGCTATTTATGTGCATGTTAGCTTGATAAGAAGATCATACAGTTCCTAACTGTTCCACAGAAGTTAATTTTTTTGCTTTACAACTGATGGCTCAATGGCTCCAAATTATTGCACATGAATGCCACTACAAACAGTGCATACCTGTAGTAGCTTCACATACTCCATGAAACAACAGATGTGCTCAGAGAGATGATTACCTTCTGCTTTCCCATCAGGAGGGGTAGGACACTGCCCCAGCCTGCCTGAGGCTTCTCAACCACACAGGCAGAGTCAAGGCTCAGCATTGCTCTTGGCACAACTGGAGTGCCAAATTAGGCCTGTGGCCATGGCAAAGAACGGTTCAGACTGTTTCTCGTATAAGATTACAGCAGCCCATAATCTTTAAACTAGTCTATATGAACAGACATGGAGCTCCTAGGGTGTGTCTCTGCCAATTTATTACACTATCAGCACGTGGTGGGGCCCAGTTTTCCCGTGAAGGCCAAAGGAATTCATCCCTGAAACAGAACCTCTAGAAGTAAAAGATACAAACTGACAAGCAAAAGTTACATCAACCTAAATTGAAATTACCGTATATAAGCAGTAAAATGCTTTTTACATTTAAAAAAAGCTATTATTATGAAATCTTCATTTCCTAGGCTCTATTCAGTTCTTGAGAGTCCTTTATCCATATAGATTAAAAGTATGCATAGCTATAGAAGAGGATTGAGGAGGCAGGCCTGACCTGTTAACAGGCAGAGGAAGCAGGCCTGCCACTTTTTGCTCTTTCTTTGCTTCAGTGCCATGCTGCTCTAGTCAGCAGAGGAGGTTGTCAGAGTAGTTCTTCATGCAGGATGTCCAAAAGGACATCTCCTTCGGGGTGGGTCATAACTCTTTGAAATCAAGCAAGGCAACTAATATAATAAATGTTCACTTATTGATTTTCTTTCCTGAGGCAAACACAACTATTTGCTTTCTTTTATAAAAAAAGAACATGGCAAATCTCTTTCAGAAACAATTCTATATTTCCTTGTAAGTAATTTTTTTTAACTGCTAGTGACATTCTTTCCTGCCAAAAGGGAGATTGTCTACACTCCTCCCTACCCAAACATTCCCTCAGGAACGCTTTGTACTTTCCCTTAACTGTTCACTATATCCACTGGAGCTCAGCTGCAAAAAATGGCTCAGCTTTACAGCTGGATTTCCAATCAGTCACAAATTCATGGCTGTTTTCCCAGACAGAGAGCATTTAAGTTAAACCTGTGAAACCCATTACTAAAACTTCTGGAAACATCAGTTCGCCCAAACAAAACTGTTTTCAGTGTTTCTTAGCCTAAGCTTTCATGATTAAAGTGAGATTTTATAAACATCTAGGGAGAAATCACTCCCAAGTTCATCTGCTAATTCATTTCCTCTCCCCTCTAGTTCTCTAGTATTATGTTCCATTTGTTAGATTTTGCTTTGTGTACGTCTTACTTCCACTATATTGCAGACAACCAAGTGTACTAGTGGATTTGACCTGATCTGCAGGAAAAACCGCATTCAAGTGACATTCTTCTGAATATTTTGTAGAGAAGAGAAGAAACTTTTTCTTCTGTAAAGATAGAAGGTGATATCTGCATAATGCCACGTTCCAGTTCTAGCCATTAAACCATCTCTGGAGAGTTACTGTTAAGGTTTCAAAATCCTAAGTAATCTCAAAAACACTGCCAGCCAACCAGATGCATAACAAAACAGTTCACCAAACATTTCTAAGACTTTCTTCTTGTTTTTATACTCTGCAACCTAGGATGACAGTGTCTTTTTTTGCATGAGGGCTGTCTACCTTGCAAGCCTACAGCTACAACTGGTGCCTGGATAAAGAGGCTCAGACACACCCTTGCATCTTCTTGAACACCATCTGTTTCATTCTGTTTCATCTCAAGAGTCAGTATGCACCTTTTGCAAGCTCTGCCCAAACAGTACTTTTTACAGGGCTTGCAATAGCAGTTTTCTCAAATTCCTAATTTTCTCAAGACACAAAGCAGCTAATTTCTGATCTAACTTGCACAACACGTTATCCGTCACTCCTACTGTAACTTTGTCTTCAACATGGATGACAGAGCAAGGGGGTCCCAGAGCCCTGAGCTGGAGGACCATGACTGCAAGAATGATCAATGCCCAGTCAACCCCGAAATTGTGTGAGATCTGCTGCTCCAACTGGATCCCTAAAAATCTATGGGACCTGATGGGATTCATCCAACAAAATCCTCAAAGAGCTGGCTGATGTCATCACAAAACCTCTTGATGATTTTTGAGCAGTCTTGGGAATATGGAGAGCTCCCAGTCGACTGGAAGCTGGCAAATGTCCTGATTTTCAAGAAGGGCAAGAGGACCCTGAAAACTACAGGCCTGTCAACCTCACTTCGGGGCCTGGTAAAGTTATGAGGAGACCTCTCTGTAGTCTACAACTTCCTTGTGAGGGGGAGAGGAGGGGCAGGCACTGATCTCTTCTCTGTGGAGACCAGTGACAGGACCCAAGGGAGTCGCCTGAAGTTGTGTCAGGGGAGGTTTGGTTTAGATATTAGGAAAAGGTTCTTCACCCAGAGGGTGGTTGAGCACTGGAACAGGCTCCCCAGGGAAGTGGTCACAGCCTCAAGGCTGATAGAATTCAGTAAGTGTTTGGACAATGCTCTCAGGCACATGGTGTGACTCTTGGGGATGGTGCTGTGCAGGGCCAAGAGCTGGACTTGATGATCCTTGTGGGTCTCCAATTCAGGTTATTCTGTGANCGAGGCCCTTCCAACTCAGGATATTCTGTGATTCTGTGATTCAACATCAAGCCTGTAAGTTCTGCTGTAATTGAAGTGGTGGCACTATTGAATTAAGAATTCTATAAAAATTTATCTTCTGTTCATAGCATGGCAATCAAGATTTCTGGGAATGTCACTTTAACTAATATTCCCCACCTATAAAAGAGTGACAGTGATGAAAATCTAGTATGTCACTAAAGACCAAAAGAAGAACTACTCAAAACAACAGCAAGGTATTGCTACAGAATGATACAGATAACTTGAAGAAAGATATCAGGACTTCCAGCTATGTAGTGTGGCTTGAATTTTTTCTTTCAGACTGACAGTTGTAAAAAACAAGGGCAGTTTTAGTGAGATGGATTGTGATAGGGATCACAAAGGCAGGATAAGGATTGGGATAAATTATTGGGTACTAAAAATTTACCATAAAGTGAAAAATATGCACCAGTTAAGCATTAGAGTATCATGAAACATCTGCATCTATATTGTTCCTAAGATAATTTAGGTCCTAATTATGTCCTAAAATGTGTATAGTACTAATTTGCTTAGTACAGAGTAGTCAGACCTCAAACCAATCAACAAGATCTGGCTTGACAAACTGGTTAATCTGGACCAGCTCTTCCTGCTCTCTTTCCCAAAGCTCCCTCCATGACAGGAGGGTACTGCTCCGTAGTGCCAAACAAACTGGTCTGTCCAAACCAGCCAGCCTTGGCCGCCAGCCTTCCACCATGAGGACCCAAGGTCCTTCCCATCGTAGGATGACATCTGGGAATGGACTGAATTCATTGCTCAGAAATTGGCAGCTTTCTTCTGGCTCTTTTCCTAGGAATTACCAGAGGTGGTCAAAAAGCCAGACAAACCAACAAATGTTCATAAGTTTTAAGAGTTATATTGCATAAATTCAAGTCTTCAGCAAGAGGAGATGAGGTGAACACCTCTGTGCTCATGTGGCAGGCTGTATGAAGATCAGGTGCAGCGGACTTAGTCCATAATCTATTTTATTATTGTGGTTTTCATTGCATTTATTTTTAATTAAAAGACAGTGCACCCATTAGGACTAATAAGATACAATTTCATCACTTAGTCCAGAAATGGTACAAATTATACCACTAACATGTACAAACCCATACTAGAAAATTTGCAGGTCTCTGAATGCAGAAAGGAGACAAAGGGGTCTAAGCACATAAAAACAGGGTGGATGCAACCACCACTTAAAGCATGTCCTAGCCATTCAAACAGCTAAAAAAATATATATTTGTATTAACATTTTTAGTTTAAATAGTATTTGTTCGCCTTAATATACATTTTAAACTTATGTGAGAGAAATATGCAGAAAATGAGCAGTTGCAGTCTTTGTGGTTTTAATGAATTATTTAAGACCGTAATGCTGTGTGATGACATCTCCCCATGGAGGCAGCACTGGAATATATAGCTAGACTCAGCTTTTGTACCCATCCAGTCCCTTCTCAGCTTTTCTATTGGTTCACAAACATCTTTGACGCCCCTGTTGAAGACTGCATTCTGTACGTTGGTGATATTGTGACTGGACTCCTCCATTCACAACCCAGCCCTGTCATCACCTCGTTTTACTACTTCACATAGTTGGAGGCCTGGGCTATTGGAACACATCTAGTAAAATCAGGAAAAGGCGGAACAAAAGGAAGACGTGTTCAATAACTCATTACTAGTCTGAACAGCTGTTTGGGTTTCTGAAGAAATGAAATCTTTAAAAGGGTTGAATTTTCACACACATTCATTTATGTAAGTCATACTAACTAGGCACATCCCTGTCCTGTGTGATAAAAGGAGAGAATGAAAAAAAAGATGAGTCAGTGAGGAGGTATTATGCCTTTTCTAAGAGGATACCATTCAGAATTCTTGACTTTGATGCCTTTTGAAATACTGAGATCCCCAAATGCACATTCTTTCTTCATAGATTACATTCCCCTTGGAGCAATGAGCATACAGCAGCTGTCTTGTTTCCATCAGCAAACACTGTACCAGACTTGCTAGATGAAGAATGTTGCTCTCTGATACGGGATACCCTTTCACTGCTGTGAAAGGATCAACCATGCTGACGTGGATACTGTCATTCAGGGCAGTGAAGGGTACAGAGTTGGGGATTACAGCTTTGTTCACACTACTGTAAGAGTAGTTGGTTTCGATCAGTTGTGGTCTCATGAGTAAAAATTATGGCTGCTTCTCCCTTGCCTACTTATCCTATAATCCACCAAACAGATGTGCTAAGCAATTCAGAGAAAACTGCTTTGCAAAATACAAAATCTGGGTCATGCAACACTGCTCCTTGATGTGTATAGCATTTGCACAGTCTCCAACCCTTCAATTCCTAAGGTCTTTAGTCTTTCCAGAACATTCATTTGTCACATTAGGTGCCTTAATGCTCATGTTTGAAACAAGGACATACACACCTCCATTTTCCCACCATCTTCCTGTGTTCACTTTGTATGATCCCTGGAAATGCTGGGCAAAACCACATGCCTATAAATCTCAGGGCACCCTAGGAAAGGTTCCCCCAAAGAGAGACAGCTGTATCCTTTGTGGGAATGTGAAAATGACTGCAGAGGCAGTAGGTGTTAGGAGAGCTTTCTCAGCCAAAACCTTTCCCAAGACTCCTGCTGAGGCAGGGAGGCTCTGCACCACTTCCAGCACAGCCGGTATCACACCACGCTCTGCTGACTCAGGGCTGAGGCTCTTCTCCAGCAGCCTCTCACCTGACTGATGCAATCACACTGTGCTTTCAAGTCACTTCAACCACCTGCCTTTCACCTGGGAGATGCATGCAACATGGAGCGTGCACTATGAGGGCCTTGGGTAATTTTATTTCAGATTGTGAAATGCTGGCTATTGGGCAATGATAAATCCACTTTCAGCCTCATTATCTCACTGCTTTAAGAAGTGAAAGCATGTCTACGAGCGTATCTGAATCACACTTCCAAAATGAGGACTGTTTTGAATAGAGCTAACTTATATCCCTGGAAAATCACCTCCCCAAGTATATTGTCTGCTGACCTGTTTTTAAATGTGGTTATAGTCTCATTTCATAGGCCTAGCAACCTACATTTATACCAAGCCAGTTTTATAGAGGCTTGGAAAGCAGTATCATAAAAGTGTCATCATAAATATGGTCACAATGCAAGATGAAGTCTTTAGTTACCATGTTCTTGAAGGACCACGTAATTCTTCCAGAAAAACAAATAGACTCAGTAGAAAAAAAAAGTGACATACAAACATTTTGGTGTAATCAAAATGCCTTGAGATGTGTCATTCCCTCTTCCTTTTGGGCCCCCTGATATCTTCTCTCTCCCCCTGCGCGTTTTTGCTGATTATTGAGAATACGAGTCAGAGAATACAGACAGGCCTTGAGGGTTTGTTGGTTTGTTTTAAAGAACACTTTAAAACATTAAAAACTGCAATGTTTCAGTAGGAAGGTGAAAGCAAATTTAACATAACACCTTCCTGGTGTCAGATGTAAAGTGAAGCATCACTCTGCTTTTTACTTCAAGGTTGTATCCTGTTCTGCCGTAAATTTTTCTCCACTCATGGTACCTGCTGAATTCCTGGTTGATGTATCCAGCTATTTTGTGGGACAACTCTTTGGGTCCTTTCCCTCTAAGTGCTTCAGTCTGTGCTTGACTCTAGACAACTTGTTCTAATATCACTCTTGCAGCACTGGACATCTTCTAAGTGTCATTTCAGTGGGTCATTTACATTCCCCTTTAAATTATGGATTTTTCACAGTTCAAAATGCTTCCCTTAACCAAAATAACACTAGATGCAAGCAGTAGGATTTGCCCTAGACTTTCATTTTGAGGGCACAAAGATAGAAGGCATAGAGTGGATCTGAAGAAAAAAACCCAATGAAGCCAAGATAGAGATTGCCATCTCAGGTCTCCTCTACAGGGATCACTGAAATTAATAGGACACCTTTATGAAAGAGATCAGAGATTGCCAGAATTATAGCCACCACAGAATTATAGCCATGCCACAGTACAAGCTACTGTGCAAACACACATTACGTAGAATCAGTCCGGAACAGGGTATAGAAAACCATATTTTTATTGCGAACTTACTATTGTTCCAGTTGGACATACCCTTATTACACAATTACAGTAGCTGCAGTGCCTGTAAAGGATAGTCTCTAGATCTGCAGGTCAGGTAGCTCTTCAGGTGAGTCCATCCTAAAGCTGCTGAGTTTAACACCACCCCAAGGGAAAAAAGGTGGGACAAAGGATCTGCCAGAAGAGAATAGGAGGAAGCTTATTAATGTGGGAGAAAAAAAGAAGAAAGGAAACCTTAGTCAGAGTGAGAGTGCTATTCTGGCCCCAGCAGGCATCAGTTCCTTATTCTGGTGAGGGATCTGGCCTTTGGCCCACGTTCGTGGGGCCTTTGTAAGTGCTAGAGTTCAAATAGTCAGTCTAAAAATACCTTTATAAAAAGGGAAATTTTGGCATCACATTTTGATACTAAATGCCCCTGCAGCAGGAACCGTGTCACCACTGACCTGGTGACTCATGTGCTGAGGGACAGCCACCTCCCCTGCCAGCTCCCCAGCTCACTGTGCACTCAGTCCTGCACTACCAAAGCCCCATGGGCCTGCCAAGCAGCAGATTTTCAGAGGCTTATAACTACTGAAATCATGTCCAGTTTTCACTGGCATAGCGTAAGATATTCCACTTCAATGGAGCTTATGTCTGACTCACTCCATGCTTTTTGATTTTTTAGTGCCAGATTTGCAAAATAAAATGTGCATGAACATTGGGAAGATGTTTTCTCATTCTTCCCATAAAACTCAGCCAACAAAGAAGAAATACTTACAAGAGTAATTATTTTGTTTGTTTGTTTGAAAGTCCAAATTCAAGGCACTTGCAAATAGAAAGATGAATGTTTTTTAGAAGTATTAATTGTTCCACTCATGAAAACAGAAGCATGGAATGGAAACGTGTAAGCAACCGCAGGAGTCAGTGGTCCTCCAGTTACATTCCAATAAAGGTAGACAGATTTGTTTGTGTGCCTGTGTGTAAAGTGAAACTTCAAGTGAGTATATATTTTCCTTTTAAATAAATTTGTCAAGTACCAGCATCATGTATTATTACTAAAGAAAAACTGATTATGGAAGAAATACATATACTTTGCTAGTAGATTTCTGTCTGATTCACAGTGAGCACTCTACATACACAACCTCTTTTCCTCTTTCCAAAAAATCAACTTGCTTGAGAAAAAAACCCCCAATGTTACTTTATCCACCAGAACATGCATGTAGCATGCATGAGATGTTTATTGACCTTGCTGCTGAAAGACACACAATTCTCCAAGCTGCCAGTTCATACATCAGTTCTAATATTCCTTCCAAGTACCTGTATAATACATGTGCAAACTACTTATCAACAAGGCTGTTTTGGAAATAAGCTATCTCAGATAGTATGCCAGTGCCTAGAACTATGTCTCCGGCTTATTTGGATATGAATAAAAGGGTTGAGAAGCAAATGTTTGGTTTAAAATTAAACTACTGAAATAAAAGATTTTTAAAAAGGAAGCATTTCTATCAGTGGAGGTAAAAATCTACTATTTTGTCACCTAAAATTAACATCTGAGTTGCCATCAGCAGTTCATTTACTTGTATTACATTTGTCCAATTTGATTCAGGAAAAAAATAGATGTTTTAAGTTAAAAAATACTTATTCTTTATTTTATCTAATTAGATCATTGCAGTTTATCATTTGAAAATGAAATTTTGACATAAGGTTGAGATAATTGTGTAATGGGTGTCTCTCTGTGCTCTAGATGTGTGGCCAGTGAATAAGGGTCTGCTTTAGCGTGAGGTGGAACACCAGGCTGCACTGGCTAGGTTGACTTGAGGCTTATTTCAGCTGCCTAAACCAGGCATCCAGTGCCACCACAGGAGCCTTGAGTGTCTACATGGCCTCCAGCTGCCTCCAGCAGTCCACAGGACTTCAGAAATTTCATTGAAATTTTCCAGAATTGTTATTCAGTCTTGTAAAAATTGAATTAGTAAAAAGCAATATTATCTACTCAATGTCCCAGGGAAAATTTCCTTTAATAATATCTAAACACTCCAACAGTACAAAGCAGTAAAAAGTCCCAATACAGTAATCTTCCTTAAAATTTACCATAAATTTAGAATGCATTTTAAATGCGTTTCAATGGTCCATTTTCACTTGCTGAAAATTGCTGAGCTTTACCTCAAAGCTATCAAAAAGTAAATATTTTTTTAAGCTACTGCCTGTGATATAATCCATTCCTCTGCCATAATATGTACACCATTTTTGTTTTCTACCTTGATGTCCAGTATTGTGGTAAGGGGTGCTTTTAAAACACTCTGAAAGCCACACAGCTCAGTTTACAATTAAATCCATTTAAACCTGCTGCTGATCTTAACAGGCACCAAACAGCTTTCAGCCTGTTTTGTAGTCCTGAGACGTGTCTGATCAGTCGTCCTCACTTTCACCATCGGAGCGTTAACACGCGGCTGCAGATGGCTAACTACACAGAAACATGCTCCTTATCAAGGCAGAGTTTCTTCTTACATAAGAGTTAACCAAAAGATTAAAATGAAAGATAGAGCTGAATAGGCCAGGTGCTAAACTGGAAGACAACAGCACCTCGGAAAGATATTTCCATTTTTTGGCTGAAGAACAAATAATAATAAAAAATAAAGACTTTGGGTAATAAGTTGTGTAACTGCAAGTGGTTTTTCTCTTTGTTTTGGTTTCTTCAAGAAAGGGTAGTTTTGCCAAATGAACACGTAGATAATTCACAGCACAGCTCCAAGAAAGAAGCGTGGCCTTGCTGGAGGGAGAAGGCAATGCTGGCTTCTCTAGTACTCAGGACACAGGAGGCAGAGTGGGTCTCCCAGATCCGTGGAGTCCGGGGGCTCATGTCTTTGGAGACGGGAGTCAGTGCACAAGCCTTGATCCATTGTAGCTGCATGGAGCCAGAGTAGTGGGAACCCCAGCCTCCAGCCACCTCCATCCAGCAGAACCCAGGGCTCCTCCTGCTCCCACTCCATGTGTGCCAGCCCATGGCAGTGCCTGCAGTGATCCAGGGCACCAGGACAGTGCCAGGTCCACGGTTCACTCCCATATGGACCATGTCAGCTGCAGCCAGGGATGCCTTGGCTACCCACTGGCACAGAGAAGTCACCACTGTCCAGAAATCAGCTAAAACACAGAGGGTTTGCTGGAGCTGCTGGAACAAGAGGGAGGTTTCCAGAGTTCCCATGGCTATGCACTGGAGCTTGTGCAATGGCAGCTATTGCTCCAGGCTCTGGAGACCACCCAACAATGGGTGGGAGGCTCTTGACCCTCCTGCTGCTGCCAATTTCCAGGCCAGCATGCCATCAAGAAAAAACAGAAGCCTGAAAGTGTCTAAGCAGGACTTTTGGATAATGTCTCCATGCAGTCCCTCTGTGCTGGTGCTGGCACAGGCCCAGGCCCAGCTGCTTTCCCATGGGCTCCTTGAGGGCCAAGGTACAGCATTCATATCCGGCACCTAGCAGCTGCACTGAGCCCTGCTGTTCTCTGCTCTGGGTGCAGCCATGTCCATCCACAGGGCCAGCAATTCCCCCTGGGCCCAGGCACAGCCATGCCCCCAGGTGCCAAGTTGCTAGCAGGAATAGTCAGTTCCCTATTCAGCACTCGTGTAGGCTTCATGCCTTTCCCTTCCCAGCCAAGTGATGCCTGCTTGGCAAGGCAGCAAGGAGGAATATGGTGGAAATTGTTTAGCAGGTTTCCACAGAAGGTGTCCACAGAAAACTACGTGTTTCTGTCATGCATGGACTTCAGCATCAATACGTGTCCCACAGGTCAAACTACTTCTCAGCCATCTCCCAAGAAAGAGCTTGTTCCCACACAGGGTCTCCAGAGCATCTCCCAAGTGTGGCACATTGGCAATAAAGAATCTGCTCTCCTCTTGCTTCTCTGGATGCCACAACTACATACACATAACTAGGCATTCATCACTTCAGTTACTGATATTTAAGTAGAATTTAATTTGAACAATAGGGAAACAAAATTTTAAAATCTGAGTGAAAGAAGAAGATATTTGTCTACTTGTATGACCAGGAGAAAAAGGAGCTAAACTCAAATAGCCTTTTTTCAAGGACAACTCTCAGTTTTAATGAGTTCAACAAAAGTGCATCTCCAGAGAGACAAAATGTTCCTTTCTAGACAGTAATTGAGGGGTTTTTTTAAACAGGGACTGAGGTTCTGGCACTACCATAAATTCTGACCAGAAAAGAAAAAAACCCAACTGGATAACCCCAGGTGGCCTTGCTTTCATTGCAATCACAGGAAATACTTCACAGACTTACTTGTAGAATGCAAGTGGAAAATTAATGCTATTTATGTTGCTTGGAGACAGAGATCTGGTTGAAATTGAAGCTTCATTTAAGTTTTAGCTGCCTGTCGTAAAATGCAAAGTTAATGAAAAAGCCTGAAGGATTAATTTCTGAGGCTTAGAAGTATTTTTGTGAAGAAGGTAAACCTCATTGTCATATCACCATATTCCTCATATGGTGGAAACTAAAAATGGCCAACTAAAAATGAAGTGTTTCTTGAATTCAAAATATCAAATTAATTTTAAACAGAGGAATGAGTGTCATGGGAAAACAGAGTGAGCATTACCATTTTTCCCAATAAGAATTAAGATCAGAAAAACCAATTCCTGGGTATAGCCATGTCAAAAAGTAAAAAAAATAGCAAAAAATGCTTACTGCATATGCAGAGCAATGTTATTCCCATCTTCACAAAGGGCAGGAAGGAGGACCTGGGAAAACACTGGCCAGTCAGCCTTACCTCCATCCCTGGAAAAGTGATGGAACAGGGTATTCTGGAGGTCTTCAACAAGACTGTAGATGAAAAGAAGGCCATTAGAAATAGTCAGCATGGATTCCCCAAGGTCACTGTAGTCAGTGGCATTCCTTAGGGATCGATACTGGGTCCAGCCTTATTCAACTTATTTATCAACGACCTGGATGAAGCGATAGAATGCACCCTCAGTAAGTTTGTTGATGATACTAAACTGAGGGAGTGGCTGATACACCTGAAGTCTGTGCTGTCATTCAGCAGGACCCTGATAGGCTGGAGAATTGGGCAGAGATCAATCTAATGAGGTTCAACAAGGGCAAGTGTTTGGCACTGCACCCAGGGAGGAATAACCCCAAGTACCAGCACAGGTTGGGGGCTGACCTCCTAGAGAGCAGCCCTGCAGAGAAGGACCTGGGGGTCTTGGATGACAAGTTGACTAGGAGGTGGCAGTGTGTCCTTGTGGCCAGGAGGGCCAGTGGTATCCTGGGGTGCATCGGGAAGAGTGTGGCCAGCAGGTCAAGGGAAGTGATCCTCCCTCTCTACTCGGCCATAGTGAGGCCACATCTGGAGTGCTGTGTTCAATTCTCGGCTCCTCAGTCCAAGAGAGACAAGAAGTTACTGGAGAGGGTCCAGCAGAGGCCACAAGGGTGATGAGGGGTCTGGAGCTTCTCTCTTATGAGAGGGACTGAGGGAGCTGAGCCTGCTTAGTCTAGAGAAGAGAAGACTGAGAGGGATCTCATCACTACATAGAAATACCTCAAAGGTGGTGTCAAGAGGATGGTGCCAGACTCTTTTTCAGTAGTGCCTAGTGACAGGATGAGGAGCTATGGCCATAAACTAAAACACAGGAAGTTTCACCTCCTTTCATGTGTAACAACATTACATTGGAAGTGCCAGAGCACTGGAACAGGCTGCCCAGGGAGGTCATGGAATCTTCCTCTCTGGAGACATTCAAAACCCACCTGGACACGTTCCTGTGTCACCTGCTCCAGGTGAGCCTGCCTTGGCAGGGGGGTTGGACTAGATGAGCTCCAGAGGTCCCTTCCAATCCTAGCAATTCTGTGCTGCTGTGAAATTACTTCTAATCCTCTTGTGCCATTTTGTTCAGTGGTATAAATCAGGCACAGACCAGTTGTGGGGAAAGGTTATAGATATATGATAGTAGCTCTTCTTTTAGTCCCTAAGCTGATATTGTTAGTTTTGACTCCTTTTTATATTAGGAATGAGATGACAAAAAATTGTCACTGCATTTGGTACTGATTCAAAAAATCAGCAATAACCTGAAAGCTTCATGTGTGGAGAGCAGATTTGAGAAGTCTCCTTTGCAGCTCACAGCCAAACAGCAGTGGCTGGGAAGGCAATACAGACAGTTTTACCTGCTGCCTGTAGACAGAGGATCCACTGCTGGGATTGTATCATTTTCCCTGGCACCTTTAAGATAAAATTTGTCTTTATTGTGGAAGGCAATGTGTTAAGGAATATGCCACTCTCCGACTGGAAGAAATCTCTCCTGCCCAATTTTTGTGGAATTTGTGAAGGAAGATGAAAGTTATTGGGAACAAGAGAAGCATTTAGCAAGGCAAAAATTGGAGTTTGAAGAAATCTACTGAAAGTTTTACTCGTGACACACCTACATTATAAATGACATTTTTCCTTCACAGAGGAACACACAATTCAGTAATTCAGCCCCCTCCACATTAGGCATTAGAAGCCAGCACTGCTTGTCCATTCATCCAAAAGTGCACATTCTCAGAAACTGGGAACTGCGTAGTTCCTAGTGGGCTGTCTGGATGATAATAGTAAGCTCTTTCCTTCTGAGCCCACTTAATGGCAATTAGTACAGCTTTGGGAATGGTGACAATCATTCATTTATACTGTTCTCCAATGGAAAAACAGCCTGGAACAGTATTTAACAGAGAGCAATAGCTGCAATGTGCAGGTAACCTGGGGACAGCGGCATCTCTTGCCCAGACCCTGACTACTAAATTGAGTTTTATTTGCCTAGAAGAACATTGTGCAGACTGTACTTGACAATCCGTAGTGACATATCACTTTCACAATAATTTTTACTAATTACCGAACCTCCACTTGTCTTTGGTAAAATGTTCTCTGGAGGAAATAGTGAGAATCTGTTACTTCTAGGTTTGGCCCTTCCCCAGCCAGTGCAACCAAAGACATTTCTTATACAGCATTATGCCTGCTGCCCAGAATGACAACAAATCAAATCTGGGTGTATTCTAATGGAGTCACCACCCTGAACTTTTCAAGACTCAGCTAAAATAAAGCTGTGGCTGACTTGACACTGGTAATGTGGTACCACTTGACAGTGGTAGTCCTTCTTCGAGCAGAAGCCCTCCTGAAGGGCATCCACTGCTTGCATGAAGCTATGAGGTGTGTACAAAAGCCTGAGATATTTAGAACATGAGAGTTTTGCATTTGAGTTGCAATTGTTTCGCAATTGAATCAAGAACCTTGTATTTGATAAAGCTGGTGCTATTCCAAGAGTGTGTTCAGGAGTTCTGATGATATATACTGTTGCACATCATACTTTTGTAACTTGCCTATGCATTCCATGGATTGCAGATGTCTTGTGATTTCAAAACAGGAAAATGAAACATCAACAACTCAATGTGGTTCCTCCCATGCAAGAGGGATGTAATTAACTTCAGTCACTGGCCTGACCTGAAAACAGAGGGCCGTGGCATCACAGGAGATTCTGGTGGTGGGTAGAGACTGGAGGAGGTAGAGACTAATACCTTGCAAACAGCACAGAAGAGAGAAAAGTAAGTTCTAAGTACAGGTTAAGTAGCCTCCTTTATTCCATTGGATGAAAAAGTTTTGAAGTCTGTAAGAATTGCAATACCTCCATTATGTTTTGATTACTGAGGGATCATTTCCTCTGAAGTGTTAAAAATTGCATCAGCCTGGCCAGGGCTGAAAGGGAAAAATGGTAACGTCAAGATCCTTTTTGTGTTGGGCACTTTCAGGGTAGTTTTGCTTTGGGCCTTGTTCCCTGAGGGTTGTGTCAGCTGTACCTGGAGGCAGTATTGAGTGATGGAAAATTGCAGGAAAGCTGAAGGGAAAAGTTGTAAATATAAAAACTTCCTTGTTTTTCAGATCTGAATCTGAGGATAAAAAAACCAGGCTGTATCTCTTTCTGCGCATGCCACATTAATATTTCAGTGAGTGTAGGGGCAAAGAGTATAATTTAAGGTGGAGCTAATGAAGCTGTGGGGGGTTTTGCATATTTTTAAATAAAATTAGGGGGAGGAAGTGATTAACATAGCTTTTTAAACACATTACCAAGTTGCTCTCCTTCTTACGGCCTTTTCCCTCAACTACTTCTATGACCCCATTTTTTTAGTGTGTTCAGCATTCCAATAAATGCCTGTGAGGTAGAGAAGAATATTATCATTATATCTCTCAGATGAGAAAGAAATGCACAGAGACTAAAATCACATGTTAAAAGACACGTAAGCACATGGCTTTGAATATGTATACATAAGTAATTGTATTTGCTGAAAGCAATACAGAAGATTAGTGTCAGTGTCTTCTAGTCTTGCTCACTAATCACTTTACACTGTTCTTCTCTCATTTATTGCTCAAGAAAAGGATATAATTTGGTGACCCTCAGTAGCTGAAAGCACTTCTCTTTTCTCTGTATACTGAGTTGTTCTATTTATAGCCATTTTTCGATTTTGGTGCAATTTACTTGCAATAGAAAATATGCTAGCAATGCATTGAGAAATCAATATCTAACCTTGACTTGGCTCTTTTTCAGTGTGTGAGTCTGTTCTAAAAGCCAGTGGGAAATCTTGCACTGCAAACTTTGCACTGTATCATTCCCCAAGGCAAAAGACAAGAGTGCTCCAGATTGTAACTCTGCAGAATTTAGGGCACAGACTAAATATTTATGAATTTGCACAGAATTTAAGTGACCTATCATTTAGATTCTCCTTATACCAGTTTACATCGCCTATTTACAGCAGGCTCAATCATTTGCCTGTGCGACATCTTCCTGACTAGCCTCTGGTACTAAAACATCTCATAGTTTACAGCCTACAATATGACTTAATTTTTATTCTTGACTGCAAATATTGATTTACTTTTTTCACATCAAGTCTTCAAAAACAACCTCATTTAGCAACTGTCTTTGGAGGAAATATTTAATTTTGAAGCTAATAAAGTGTAGTCCATTTACTTAATCTATATACTCCTCAATCAGCCATTCTCTGAGTCTTTTTTAGTTATTTTTCCATACACCTGTGCACACTACCTTTTTTTCTGTGCTCTTTTCTTTATTTCAGTCTCACTCATATCCCAAAACAGATTTTAGTTCTTAAATTTCCCCCAGGCACCAAAGCAAAAGCCACCACACCTGTGCCATGACAAGTTCTGATAAGAAGAGACATGCTTCCAAAAACTCTGTTCCTGCAGGTGCCAGCTGAAGCTAAGTTTGATGCTGGTGTCTCATCAATATCTGATACAATCCTCTGTGTTAAACCTTGTCTAGATCTTGCATTACCTTTTCATTCTGCCTCTGACGTATGGACATAATATCCCTCGTGTGATGTTTCAGCAAGAAAGACGACACAGCATCACTAATCACTTAGGCCTGAAGGGACTCTGGGGAGGTCACCATTCAATCCCCTACTCAAAACAGGGCCAGCTCTGTCTTCAGACCAGGCAGCTCAGGGTTTTGCCCCATCTCGACATCAGAATCCCCAGGCTCAGAGATCCCACAGTTCTGTGGTCAATTTCTTACAGAAATTCACCTCTTTCAGAGGTGAAACATTTTTCTTTTCATCCAGTCAGACACTGCCCTATTTCAGCTTATGATCGTTGCATTTCATTATCCCACCATGCAAGTTAGTTCTGACGCTAGCTCCCTTTTCTAGTTAATCTTTGAAAAAATTTTGTCAGGGTAAGCTTAGATGCTCCCTAAGCCTGTTCTTCTCCAGTCTAAACATGCTGCAGTGGGTTATGAAGTGCACTAGCTGTGAGATTGAAATCACTTTTAAAAGTCATCTGCTAAAACTGGGGTATCTCAGATAGGTTCTTGTCTAGCATAACCTCACCAATGGAGGAAGAAAGAGGCATATTCTTAGGAGAATATCTTCTTACAAAATAGGTGTGCAAGCGTGGTAGGATGAACTTGTCTCTGCAAGTGTCAGAGATGTCCTCTGACAAGACAGAGACTAACTGCTTAGCTAAAAGCAGAGGACTATCCAAATGGCAAACTTCGGTGCAACGAACCTTGTCAGTAGGCACACAGACTGTTTCCTCTAGTCTTTGACTGCTGCGTTTGTGTGGCACTGGCCAAGAAACAGCACACCTTCATTCTTCGTTTCCTCTGTCTTGAAAGAAGAGGCTGATGACTGATTTGAGCGTTTTGTCAAGTGGTTTGATTTTCACATATGAAAAGTGCCAGATGAGTGGAAAGGGCGCTGGTCCAGCCAGCAGTTGCAGGAGTTGCAGGAAAAGTTGCAGGAGAATGAATTACTGGGCAGAAAACATAAACCTTTTAAGTGGCACACCCCAGTGGTAGCAAACTGTAACATTCTTCTATTTTTTCAGTTATTGTTTCTGGTTGGCAAGTAAAGGAAGCATCCCTAAAAAGGCCAGGCCCCATAAATGGAGACTGACAGATAGATTTCTGCCTGGGAAATGCCTGTTCTGTACAGAGGGCAGGGCAACAAAAACTTTTCCTTGTTACGAAGTTACCTTAAAACATATATAAAACCAGCAGAAATCTGGCACCGCCCTAATCTTATCTTTGTCATTGCACCTATTATGGTTCAGGACACACCTTCATTTAAATATAAGTAAAGTACAAAATCTTTCTGAATCAATCTGATTACTTATTTAAGTGTTGTAAGAAAATGATTCAACACTGCAATTACCTCCTGCCATAATTGATTGTATTTGTTTACACTGTAGGTTATTAACAAAATATTATCTGGAACTGAACTCTACCTTTTAAGCACAGATTAGATTATTGCAACAATATACCAAACATAATGTCATAAAGGAGCAGCAGGTGGCTACTTAATAAGTAATATTCAGCATTCATTCGAAATGGTGCATTTAGAACCAAATTAGCTGCCTTGAATGAATGATTAATTTGATTGATAGTGAACTGTATGACATGACTAGTAAGAATTATGTAGCTTTGCTAAGCAATAACTCACAGCTACATGATAATATCAATCTTTATCTTTGAAGTACTCTTTTAGAAAAGGAGAGAATAGTCTTTGTTTCTTTCAGGGTGATGTATTCTATTCCAGGAGCTGTGGATGACCTTTTAGTGCCTAAATTCACCATCTGGTATAACCCAAAGCCATTATGTTCTCACCTTGTCAGCTTAAAATG
The DNA here is from genome assembly GCA_013400975.1 of Atrichornis clamosus. Classification (NCBI taxonomy): domain Eukaryota; kingdom Metazoa; phylum Chordata; class Aves; order Passeriformes; family Menuridae; genus Atrichornis; species Atrichornis clamosus. Next base: position 117,594 of record WBMZ01010125.1, read on the forward strand.
AAAGTATAATGGGCCACTCCAGATTTATAACACTGTCTGTCTGTTTGGATGTCATGCAGTAATACCACATTTGATCAAGCCCCTAAATGCATGTTAGATTTCTGTGTATAAAACTGTTCAAATTTTGAGGAAAATATTTTTTTAAATATGGAAAAAAGAGGAAAGATATATATGCTCAGAACAGATCCATGGAAACACTAAAACGTTTCCTCGAGCCTGTTTTGCACACACCTCTCTCTATGCTTTCAAACCAGTTAAAAATGTTAAAAGAATTTAATCCAGTGTTGTGGCAGATAACAGAATATAGAGGCATTGGCACGCAGTTCACACAGAATTTTTGAAATTGATGGAAAGGGTCTTATAGGAATAGGAGAGGTAAGAAACACAAGGAATCCAGGTCCTCCTGCCCTACTGCAGTGCCTTCAGAATCCTGCCGCAAGATATAGGGTGATCTTGTAGTTTATACACCAGCAGCAGGATTATCAGTGACTAACACTCATACATACTCTGTCTACCAAGTAGTTCTCATCACCTGTGCCCATCTCCTTCCACGCTTGGGCCTTGCTGCAGCTTCAGACCTAGCTGATGTAAGCAGGCATCACTGGGAAGCTGCAAAGGCCTGTGGCTTCCACAGGACTCAGCTGAATTGAGGCCCCAGATGGGAAGATTTGGGTTTCCCTCCATTTAGATAGAAAGTATTCTCTTGTGCTGCTTGTCCAGTGCACAGCAGGATGGTGCACTGAGCCAGGCCTCCAAAAGCAGCCAAAGGACAGATAGTGCACGTGTAGGTAGATACACTGTGTGGGGAGGGGGAGTGTTGGGGGCTTGTTTTTAGATGGAAAAGTACACTTGGAAATGGAAACACCTGCCTATAATTTAAATAAATAAATAAATAAATAAATGTATCAAATGTGCTTTTACAAACTCAAAGTTTTGTGACATTTGAAAAAACTTAAATATCCTCTTCAGAAAAGAACACTGTCTTGATGTCCCAGAAAGTCAACTAGTGGTGTACTGTGGGTTCCACTGGGAAGCTGAGAATATATCCTGCCAGCTAGTGTAAAATTCATACTGCTAGGCAAGAATAATTGATTAGTTTATAAACAGCAGATTGGAAGTAGAGTGGGAAGAAAAGAAAGACATGTCTCATTACTGGTATGTATAACTCAGTTTTAATTTGAAAATGATCTAAGTGTAACCTGAGAATTGTTCTGTTTCTTAATCAGAAGCTTTTTTCAGGTTGGAACCCTTTCTTTATTCTACTTCTACACACCCTTTTTCACCAGTATATTTCCTTGTGTTACACACAGTCTGCTGATCTTTCGGATCATATACAGTTTATCAGTTTTCTATGGTTAGCTGAATTACGGCCCTGCAACAACAGATATAGCTCCCTTGTATGCTAAATTGTTTGCTATGAGACAATACAGACCTGCTCTCTAAGTACCAGCTGGACGCATCTGATTTTTTTTGTTACATCCAGCAGCTCCCATATACACATCAGGTCTATACAAAAATTCTTGAACCCCTTGATAAGGGAAGTAGCAAAATGTCTGGAATAATAGTTTAGAGGATTTTATAGTTTAGCTGTGAGTACTTGTGACACCTAGTGGTCCTGGCAGAAAAATGCAAATATTTTAGAGGAAGAGGAAGTAGGGGGTGGGTCAGGCAGAGGAAGAAGGGATTCAATAGCCCTAATGGAAGATAGTTACTACAGTAACCTTAAAAAACACACAGTTGAACAAATTCTATCCCTGGGGATGAGGCACACCTGTCTGAGGCAACTACCCTTTGAAAGTCATCACATAAACAATGGAAAAATGCAGCTATATGAAACACTTCTGAGGTGGGGTGGCACTAGGTGATTATAGATGTTTAGGTAAGGTGGTCAGGCAATTGCCCAAATCGTCTTTCTGAAACAGGAGGTGAGCACAGGAGCTGAGGGTGATGACATCAACATGGCATGAAAAGGACAACACCTGGGGTAGAACAAAACTGTTGATTCATCCACACCATGAAGAAAAACAAGGAAAATATTATAGCCAGTTCATTTCTTTCTCTTCACAGAGTCATCCTTTAAACATGACACTTAGCAATTTTCCATTATCCAAGACTTTCTGTATATTCAACAGAAAATTGTGCGTGTTTCCCAAGCCAGAACTTAAGTGGACTGAACTGCTCTGTGAAGAAGTCTGTGTCAATAGCTTAACAAAATCCCTTGAATTTATGAACTTCGCAAAAAGACCAGATCAAGAGCATACACCCACCTGATGCACGGTAAGTGAACAGGGAGTCATGGTCAGATGCAGGGACAGCACAGCATAAACTGTGCTGGCTGGGGGCCAGCACCCAGAGAGGCACAACCTGCTTGCTGTTGCAGGGCAAAGCTCTTCATTAGCTACGCAAGCTACTTACCCAAGTGGGCAGAATCTCAAGAACCTCCCGTGCTGGAGACTCCTGGAAGAAAACCACTTTTTATGGTGGAGACAACAACATCCCATGGCTTTTAGCACTCTCTGAAAGAAATCAAAACAATGGAGTCCAACAAAACACAAAACTTCCCAGAGACAGGTATTCATAGTTAAATAATAACAGTGCCTATTTCTGTGCCACTGTCTATTAATACAAATCTAAAGATCTTTAACAGGGATAACAAAAACCAAAAACAATTGACTTCATAACTGGACAATTTTTGCACAGATAGACAACAGATCTACTAATACACTGCTTGTAAGCAAGCACTTCCAGCCATAAACATATGCACAGCTTGTATATGCTTAGTGTGACTCATGAATTGGAGCACGTGGTGCATTCTTCACTGCAGTGGCAGGAGAAAAACACCTTAACTGGGTGCTCCAGTTTAGGTTAGGTGAGACGAGTCTGACCCCACGGTGTGCCACAGTTGTTATAACTCCTGTCAGATGCTATTGCTAGCTTGGTCCATTAAGGGATATAACTCAACCACAGTAACTGCATGATTTAAGTGTCTAGAAGAAGTATGTGAACAAAAGATCCTACAACACTCCCGAGGCTGTTCTCAAACTATGAAAATGATCATTTTGCCTGGACTGCTTAGTTGTAGGTGCTTGTCTAAAGGAAGTTTGTTAGGTGTCCCTTTGTAGATCACAATAAGAGAAATAAATGTGTTTTCCGAGAGTGCTGCTGCCATGGCAGGAAGAAAACTGATCTCACCTAGTAATCAAGGTGTAAGCTATCAGAGATAGAAGTAAATTCTTCTCATGTGAAAAAAGTAATACATCAGATGGTGAGAGTGAAACTATTTGGGATTTTCTAAAGACCTATCTCTGTTTCTTTGTCCCAACCTAAACAGCATAACTGCAGTTAAAAATGGAAACTGGATTGATTCATTCCACTGAGCACCATACTCCCATTTTCCCACGTGAATCCTCAGGCTTGCAGGAGAGCCAAGAAATAATGACCCGCTGGGTCAGCAGAGAAGCAGAGTCACTGTGCAGGGCACGGCACCACCAGTGAGCAGGGCAGCCTCAGTATGCTGCTGTGATGTATCCCAAGTCTGAAGAGACTCTGCATTACGTAAACCCAGAGTAAACAGAACCTGGAGGAACAATCACTTTGATAGTAGGACCTTATCAGTCCCTGCTCGTTGTCAACAACGCAGATAGCAGAACACCAGACGGAGTTGTCTTGCATGCAGAGCCAGAGCCTGTAAGAAAGACAGAAGCAAAACCATGGAGCGAAAAAATCTTGAGAGGAAGTTGCCAAGAAAGCATTTGTCTACTTGTGAAGAATGATAGGAAGAAAAAGGCCTTAATCAGGATGTTGGCACCCACATCAACTTATGAAACAGAGGGCAGGGTCGAACTTTGCAACAAAGGAAGGGACCTACAATTTTTTTCAATATTTGAAAAATATTACTAAGGAAGAATATGGAATCTCTGTTTGTGAAATGTTTTAATAATAACTCAACTGTTATTTCTCAGGGACAACATAGACATCATTGACTCGACTTTGGGATAGAAGAAGGAATTAAATGGTCTGTGAAAGATCCTTCTGTCCCTTCTTTTTATTTTTCTATAACACACTTCTTTGACATATAAACGGAATAGTAATGAAGAACAGTGCTTACAGTAACACCATCATTTTCCCCTTGCTATCTCAAATATGTCTTGTAAAAAAAGAGAAAGAGAGAGAAAAAAAGAGAAAGAGAGAGAAA
>WBMZ01010125.1:122190-196030 GCA_013400975.1 Atrichornis clamosus
AAAGGGAAAGGGAAAGGGAAAGGGAAAGGGAAAGGGAAAGGGAAAGGGAAAGGGAAAGGGAAAGGGAAAGGGAAAGGGAAAGGGAAAGGACAGGTGAGAAAGTAATAAAGTAAGAAAGAGCAAGCTATTGCAGAGCATACAAGAAACTAGGAAACTGGTTACTTCATAGTCATCAAAGAAAAAAGTCAATTTACATATTTGGCTTTGGTAGAATAAAACTTCATTTGCACAGTTATACTTGAGCTTAGCATCTGAGTCCATTCAACTTTAAACTTCTGTTTCAATATCTAGAATAAATCTAATATACAGAAGTAGGACATTAAATACTCATAAAGGACTCTTTAGAAATTCCTCTTTTACCAAAGAGGGAATATTAACTACTAAAGGACCCTTAAAAAATGGAAGTTGAATTAATTTCACTAAATCCATCTTGTCACAGAACAGAAATAAGCAAACGCCTTCTAAACCTCCTAATACAAGCATGAGGAAAATCAGTAAAATTTCAAACTTACCTTTTGAAGAGGCCTTTCACTATGTGAAATGCTAGATCTGGCCTCACTGAAGGATAAAAAGGTCAGAGAAGATATGCCATGGTTCCTTACCAGTTCTTCACAGTAGTTCACTTTTGCATAAATAAAACCTTTGAACAGTACGTGGTATTTTACTTCCGGGGGGCAGTGGGTATACTGGGGTCTGCATCTGAAGGAGAACTGTATGGTTGACCAAATCAGACAGTGGTCATTAGATGAGCCAATAATTTCTAAGGTACAGCAGAATTCTCAAGAAACACAGTTTTATTTGATAGAGAGGCAAAGTTAAAAAAATAGAGGTTATGCTGCCCTGCCCTACGAGAGCTGCACCTGTAAAATGCACCTCTGAAGTGCACATCACAGGAGAAAACTTGCACTGGTTCTTCTTGGCTTCAGCATTAAGAGAAACTGTGCTAATAAAACCATGCTTTTATTAATGCAACATATTATTCTCAAATAACATCTAAAATTACATCAAATTACTTCCAAGTGCATCTTTCAAAGGCAACAGTTGAACTCATAAGAGTTATCTCATGTAGGGTAATCTCATATAGCATAATCCATAACTTTGTTGGTAATAAGAGCTATACATTAATTGAATCTGGCTTTTCCATATCTGTTGAATTCACAGTAATAACGTAACATTTTCCTTTTTCTCCTTGATGTATCTCCATGCAACTTAATATGCAAAGAAAGTTGGTTTGCTTATTAAGTAACTGACATTTTGTTACATTAAATTAATTTAAAGACTTGCAAGGACAACAGCTCATAGTCAAAAATTAATTACAGCCTTCTTTTCTGTGAGATGAAGTAACTGTAAAGGCATGATATTGTACAACAAGTTTTATTGGTGTTTTCTTCAAAAGATATCCCAATAAGCATTAAATTTAAAAAAAGATAAAATTATATCCTAGATGTGTTTTTCCTTGATTGTGTAACATCGTAATATTGCTGAAGTTAACAGTGCAATATTACCTGAATATTCTGATGCAATTCAATATTCTTCCTACTGAAATCTGTTGATATTTTTCAAGGCAAATAAACCATGTAAGGGAAATATTTTCTCTATAATAAGGTAATTAAATAAGAATAACACCAAGAGAATAAAACATATTTAATTCTCTACTCAATTACACGTGTTATTCTTTATTACAAGAATAAGACAGTGAGAGCGTAATAAAACCATACCACAGTGAGCTCTCCTTTCTGTTGTGTCAGTCATCAACCTGCCAGAATAAATAAGTGAATATATGAATCTACAAAACTTTATCTGCTGCTCAAGTTATGTTCCCAGTGAATGCTATTCCCATCAAAAGTATTATAAACATAAAGAAGGAAATTTTTATAATTTAAAGAGTCAGGAATGTTTCTTAAAATTAATTATTCATTCTTGATGTCTAATATTAGTTTTCAGTTACTGAGGCTTAATCCAACCATACTGAAGTAATACAAGGTTTTCCGTTGATATAGAAGGCTGTTGCTTCACAAGATGCTCTCCGTGCCTCTGTAATAAATGCACTCAGCTCTTGAGCTTAACAGGAGTTCATCTCAGAAATCCAGTTCAGTGAACTTCAGCCTCAAAGCAGAAGCTAATTCTCTAGTAAAATCTACAGAAGAATTATGGAAAAGTGCCAAGCATTTTCTGAAATTTAAAGACGTGAGTACAACGCAACCAGAGAATTCTCTAAATTGGATTTTATCTCTAAGAAAATAGTCAATTGCCATGGAACAAAGACACAGCTGATCAAAAGGGTTATCAGCTGTGGGAAAGGGAAATTCCAGTAGACGTCTGGACAACCTCTCACACAAACAGTGCTTGTAATCACAAGGAGGGATGTCCAGCCAGTCCCAAATAAATCACTATCTACATGAATTAGAGCTATGGCTGATGATCTGAGTTTTCAGAGCTCTATCTAAGATGTTTTACATTTTCCTAAGGATGTGGTACACTTTATTTTCCTAGGATAGGTAATTTTTCAGATTTGTGTTTTCTTTAACAGAAAAATCTCAGGGGAGACCTTGCTTCCCAGATGTATTATTTTGAACATATTGTATCAAAGTATATTTAATTTGAAATGTTCCTTCCTTCTCCTCTGCAGACTTATGACTGTGTCTTAAACATTGATCACAGGGGAAGGATATAATTGAGTAACTTCCCAAAGCAATGTATATTTCACAGATTTAGCTAATTGGGAGCAGATCTAAATTATGAAGGAAAACCTCAGAACCCTCTAAATTAAGATAGCAACAAGGCAGAACCCAGCAAAAATTAAGCTACAAATTTTTGCCTTCCAACTTGAAACTTAAATTCCAGTTCCATCCAGGTATGATCAAAGATTTTCCCAGGTCTGTGGAGCTCTCTCTGACAGATTAATAAAGGAAACAGATCTTTTGAGATTAAGCTGTTTACTTCATATGATTATCACAAATTACATTCAGAAATTAGCAACACTGTCACTATTTTAAAAAATAAATTCAGCAGAGAATTGCTTTCTGGGTAAACACATATCTATCTACTTTCTTAGGTCAGGATTATACTGATTAAATACTGATGAAAATTCTGCTTAAAACCAGTTCAGCACAAGCATAAGAGTAAAGAACATGTGGGAACAATTAAATCTTTGGCTAATATTTCTTAGACATTTACTACTTTAAAATTGGACTTTCAAGATGGCTGCCATGGATAACATTGCATGTGGTTGGAGCAGAAAGTTGTGCACTTAAGTTTTCTTCATTCTCTTGGTGCTGAAAAACAGAGTGGGGAGGAAAAAAAGCTTTAAAACAAAAGAGGGAGGGACTGGACAAGATACAGCTGTATTAATTCTTATCTTTCTTAATGCCTGGTCCGGTTAACCACACCCAGCTGCGTGTTCAGAATCTGAGTCCAAAAGACTTGATATTCTTAAAAAAAATAAGTAAAATAGAAGAATCTTTATTAAGAAAGTGGACATACAGAGGGATAATGTTTAGGCTCAGATAAGCATGGATTGTGCTGTGCTAATGACAAGGGGAGAGAGAACTGAGGATATTAGGCACTGAGGCATCTGTGATTTCTGTTTCATTCAATTGCCTTCCTTTCCTCTGCCACAGTTTTAGAAAAGCAGCCATCAGTATAACTGGTCCTTTACAGAAGGACCATATTCCATGAAGTGGGCAGTAAGAATACGATTATTCAAACAATACCCCCAGTACAGAAATGAACCTTGCATTTTCATTCTGCATCTCACCAATAGAAAAATAGAAACATAAAATAATAGAAACATCTCATTTTCTGAACTTTATTTATATGCAATTAAATCTGTACAATGCAAGGTGGTTTAGAAGAACGAGATGAGACAGTAGAAAGCACTCAAAGCAAATCCCAGTATCAGCTACTGCTTTACACAGTTTAAGAGATAGTATTAATGATATTTTGTCTTAATTACACTCCGCAATAAAATTGGACTAATTCCTACTGCTATATTTTACTGGGCTACTTATAGAATTAAATTGCAAAGCCATAACAAGGCCTGGCCATAATTTCTAGAGTGAAGAGTCAGCCTGTTGCCTTCAGCTCAACTTTCCATGTACCCAAAGAGCCTTTGTACTCTAGGAGTTCCCAGAAACTCTCTGATCTCAGTTCAAGATTTCTCTTGAGATCAAGAGATCCCATTCTTTATGATTTCAGATTTGCTGATCAACATACAGGACTATATCACATGTCCCCAGAAGACATCAGGCCCCTGGGTTGTGCAGTGGAATATCACCACCACCCCAGCCTGAAAACTGCCCGGAGTCCCTTGATTTTCTGTTGGACACTTGCACTGCACAATGAGCTGAGACCACCCTTAGCTAATGCCTTTTCTGAGGGTAGATTCGATGATTTCAAGCAGGAATTCCCAAGAGATCCAGATGCTATACGTTGGGGAGCAAAAGCCCAGTCCTAGATAAGTGGTATGGTCTTCAGAGTAGGGTATTTGTCTTCTGGTATTTAATTTCAGAGTGCACATCTGTGATTAATGACAAACGTGTTATTTATTTTAAAGTCTCAACAATACCATTTGGGATCCAGCAGATTTTTGTAGAACATTATGTGAAACTGATTCTAGATTGCATGTGTTGCTGAAACTTCACATTTCTTCTGAAACTATATTAAATCTTGCATGTAAATATCTTCACAATATAATTAAGACCACCTGGTAGAGGGAATTGATTTTTGAAAACATTTTTGCTGGAAAGGAAGCCAAATTCACTCTTGGGAGCAGGGTCTCTAATAGTGTTTCCTTTTCCTCTGAAATAATAGTATGAAGTAAAACCATTCTGGGAAGTGTCAACAAAAACTTAATTTGATGTACAAGGGCTGAAAAGCCAAAGCTAGAAGGACAACCATGGGACAAAAATGTGTTTACACAGTTGCTGGATTTTCTCCAAAACCTATGAAAATAGTGCTAAATCCTCTCAGGGCTGAACAATGAGACTGAAATTAGGCATCAAAGGATAATTAATATATGTTAACTTGCTCCCACCCACTCTCACACTGTGGGATTTTTTCCCTAGAATCACAAATAATCAACATAGTGCAAAGGGTTCATAATCCATTCGTTGTGTCAGCACATACTCAGGCAGGGAAGGAGCTGCCGACAAGGGTCTGATTGGAACCGGTCTGCATTACTGCTTTTATTTCTGTTAAAACATTTCAAGTAAAATATAAACAATATGATAGTTCCTTCACAGAAATTAGTTTAATGCATGTTTTTTTTGTGTAAAATCTGCAGATATCTGAGCTGGAGACTGACCCTCTGATAAGCAGCTCAGGCACAGACCGACACCCCAGGCGGAGCTGAAATGGGGCTTCTGGGCAGGGACCCAGGTCTCTCTTGGGACCCTGAGAAATATTTACAGGGCACTTATTTTCAGTATCTGACCTTAATAAGAATTACTTTGAACGGACTGCTTTATGAAGCAACAGAATTCATTGGACATAATAATCTGTAGAAGTAGATAAGGTGGTTTATACAATACTAGATTTTTAACCTGAAAAAAGTGACTATTCAATTATTAATTTTCTTTTTGTATGTTTGAATCTCAGTTAATATAGCCCAAGTAGCCAATGGCAGAGCAAAACTATCTACCTACACTTGAACTTCACACCTGAAGAAATAATCACTCCTTTTTTCTTTGGACAGCTGACAGCTCACATTGTGACCACAACCTCAGAAAACTGAGATGTTTCCTACCATTGACTTTGTTTTTTAAAAAACTTTGATCTGGAGTGCATGTGTGAGGTAGGAAGGGGAGAGGAAGAGGAAAAGCCAGTATTAATTGCAGGCAGAGATTGCAGGCCGAGTAGGATAACAATTTTGAAATAAATCATAAAACCAAACCATAACAGGAAAATCCTTGATAGTCTGAGCTTTACACAGTCAGTACACTCTCCCCAAAGCACAGTGCCACTTCATCAGTGTTCCTGGAAAGCTCAGACAAGAGACTTCCCTAATGTGGTGGAATATCAGATCTAAATAACTAAACAACTTCATTTTCTACTCCTTTATCCCACCTCACTACCAAAAAAAACTCCACCCGCCCACCCACAACCAACCAAACACACAAACAGCAGTCCCTTCCATGAGAACAGCAGAACTACACCAATTTGAGAAGACAGTGAGATATAAAGATATAAATTGGACAATGCTCATGACTTTAAATGAACATGTGTTGAAATGGATATGGAAGCTGCTTCTCTTTGAGCAACTTCTACTTGCAGCTTCATTTGCTGAACATGTTTCCATCATCCCTCCAAAGTATTTTTAAAAACATGCGCTTAAATGTCACAACAAAACTTGTCTCCTTATTTTATATTTCTGTATAAAGCGGGCCTGGCTGGATAATGCACAACTTCTTCTTTTTCAGCTGTTCTTGGAAGTCTTATTTTCTGCCATCTTATGTGATGTAGTCAGCTACAGAGTTATTCAAATGTCAGAACAGTTGGTTATTTTGCACTGAGAATATTGTGCATATACACTTACAAGGAGTGAAACTTCTTTCTTGTGTAATAAATAATAGAAGGAAACTGGAAACTAAATTTATTTTCAAGTCTTGAGCTTGATGAATCTTGGCTTGCAGTACTATAAAACAATTGTCATTTTAAGTATATGGTCTAATCTAACACAAACAGGTTGTATATATGGTAGTTCCGGGTCACAGTACTTACATTGAAGTTACTGGCAACACAGGCTGAAGCCAACATCAAAATAAAGCAAACAAATATGTGAGCCTAAGTAGTTCTGGAGGATCAGATCTTAAGAATTCCAGTTTCCTCTTGATCTGCCTCTTGCCATTGGTCAGCTTCTCTGCTTAAGGTAACTTCTTATGTGTGCCAAGAAAGCTTGTAGGTTTTTCTTCCATTTAATGTCAAACAAAGTGTCACTTCTACGTGCAGCCTTTCCATCATCAAGGTACTTTAATGGTCCATCTCCTTGCTAAGGCCACCTATTTTCATGACATGTGTAGAAGAATAGTTGTCTTTGGGACCTCTAGCCTCTACTTCATGTGGGGCTGAATTTGGAGAACACAGATACAAACACACAGACTTTATAAGCCTTGTTTCCAAAGGAAATCACTCTAAAAAGATACTCTTCTGCCTTTTGTTTTACAAGAAGTGATCTCATTGTAATCAAAACGGATGTCCTATAAAAGACAGTGGAAAGTTTTTCCATTCAAATGAAAAATAAACAATTAACACTACCCAGGATCAGAAGAATAAACAGGGGTGAGTGATAGACCAATGACCTCGAAGAAGGCATAATGCTCAACTGAAAGCAGTAATGCTCTTTTTTGGGAGGGTGGCAGGATTTTCCTATCATACCTCCACCACAGATTGCTGCACCCATTCTACTGATGCTGTTTAGTGTATTTCTGATCTGAAACTTACTAAGTTCCTTATCAGATCAGGGTTTTTCATTTCTCTTGTTTCTGTAGGGAGATTCCTCCTGTTTCTAATGTGTATAAGAATACAGCATAGATCTTTAGGGTTCATATGACAATGAGGAAAAGTACGACTAGAAAATAATAGGAAAAAAATGACAACTCCAAGAGGAGTTATGGAAAAAATTGCAGGAAATATTCTCCAGCAAGAAATGCTTTCAGATGACAGGTAAAGGGGATGACTCATAAAATTATGAAGTGGAGAAATGGTCTAAAATTATGGAAAAAGTCACTTTCCATGGTTAGCAGAATGAACACAAAATAACAGATTTTTCTAGTTGAGTAAGCTCAGTAATATGATAGCATGCACCAAGCAGCTAAAATATAAGTAGCAATGGATTCTACAATGGCTGATGCTGCAAACTGGAATTGTGCAATTGCATGGTCCCCCTGGCTTCTGAGTTCACAGAAACGTTCCTGTCACCAAATGGCTTCACTTCTAGGACATGTTTGTCTGGTAACACAGAAATCTGTCTGACATCTCTTTGGAAGCATAGTAGCATTATAGGCTCTCTGTCCCGACCAGTGTAAAAGTAATACTCAAGACACTGATATTTCTGATTATTTATTATGGCACTTCAAAGCATATAAACTCCATTGCTAGGTGTTTCAAACAACTTTAAAAAAAATAAAATGAGGCTTTACGTTTTAGGCAGTATTTGAGTAGATTTTGGTTAAGAATTTTTAGAATGTTACTAGACATGAAATAAGACTTTTGCTAGGAAAACAAAGAGTTTTCTCAAAATAAGGCTTCCTTTCAAAAAAGCATGTATGTGTTTGCTTAGGTTTATCATGTTCGTTGGCTTACCAGTTTACATATTTTTGAGGTAAGAAAACTGTGGGTTTGAAACATAAAAACCCAAACTAGCCCTGAAAATACATTCCTCTACTTAAACAAAGGTTATCTCATATTTATACCCACCTATTTCTATTTACTTTGTAACATGAAAGTTTGAAACAACTCCAGACCCTGAACTATGAATGTTTTTTCTATTCCAGATTTTATTACCTTAGCAGGCAAGGATGTTGGTCAAAATTCAGCTTACTATTAACTGTTCTTTGCCATATATTGTGTTATCTTCTACTGAAGGCAGATTGTGGTAGAGCCTAAAACCGAATTAATTTTTTATAAAAACCTCACTTTAAAATTCCACTACAGTAACAACATTTCCACTTCATATATTCGACAATTTTATTTAATAGCCTAACTTCAGAATAGCTACACAATAGTTACATCACGGCTTTAAAAAGAATTGCACTCAGCTACTCAGTCCATTGAAATACTAGAAAACAGGGAAAAGGAAAATGTGGAGTGAAAAGGAGCTCTGTCCACTGAACTGAGTTGTTTGCAGAAAGTTCCTACTGAACCTGAAGATGTCCTCATGCCTTCTGGTAGACTCTAACACACTTGACACCATTCATGTCACATTCCTAGAAGATAAAGAGTTGGATTTATTAATTTATCTCAGTACAGACCAACAGGGGAGAAAAAACCCTTTAGTGTTATATTTCAGGCTAGTGACCAGCAGCACTCAGGGATCAGAAAGTGGGACTGAACTCACCACCACCAATTGTCCATCCACTAGCTTTCTTGTTATTGTGGTCTTCTTGCCATCCCATTCCTGCTCCTGAATCAATGACCCATCATCTTTTAAGCTGACAAGAGTCTGAAAGAAGAACCTGGTGATCAATATCTTCCCCATAACATTTGATGGGCACTGAGGCTTTCCAACACCTTATTCCAAACAGCAGATTCCCACCCCAGCTCACTCAAGAGTAATTTTATCATTGACATCTACAAAGCCGGATATTATCTTAAACACTTTATTGATCCTCTTCTGGCAGTAACTCACTGCTCATTCACACACTGCTCTGACACATCCCTGCATCAGACAGACCTTTGACAGCATCCACAATTTCAATTAACAGGAGCAAAAGATGTTCTCTGTTCATCTCTTTGTACATGGGCTTTGAGCTTTTGTGTAGCATTTATCTGATCTTGCAGCAATAGATGAATTGAGAGTGTGTGGCTGGAGGGAGGGGGTGATACATGGAGAGCACTCACTCGAGGAAATGAGATGTATCCTTTGTTTTACATCCTTTTGGATAAATATTCTCCCTCTCGGTGCAAGGAGAAACTCTTTGTCTTCTAAAGCTGGAGTTTAGTGACTGTAATTCACGCGGCTGCCTTGCCTGTCCATGCTCCCACCCCACACTGAACCAGGCTCTCTTGTTATGCAAATACGAGACTGAGCAGGAAGGTTAACCCTAGGGCTGAATTGCCTCTGATTAAACATCAATGGCATCTTTTCCACAGGCTTCAAATGAAGTGGCGTTTGGCTTTAACAGGGATTTAGAGGTCTGTTAGTTTACTTAGAAAATGCTTCTGCTACAAAATGAAAACAGCAAAATACACAAGACTATTGATTTCAGCATTTCCCCCTCTTTGGAATTTGCTTAATCCACGTTAAAAAAAAAATAATATTTCAATGAGACTTACAGAGACAACTGCTCATCAAATAAGGCATTGTTACTTTGGATGTCAACATTGATTTTAAAATAGCATTTTCATCTGTAAAACACCCAAAGAATTGTGGTTTTTTCAACGGAAAGTCTAGTATACTGACCTGAGTTTTCCTGCCATCTAACGTATTTTCCTCAAATTTCTCACCAAGCTTGAAGCTGAACTGTGAAGTTTTGAAGGTGCTTTCTGTTTTTATGGTGACCGTGTCCCCATCCTTAATAATGTAAACATCTGGTTTGGCCATGCTTCCCATTTTCCTCATAGCCATACCCACACCTGCAAGGAGAGAGGCACAGAGTGTCACAAAGTCAGTTAAACCCTCAGGCTTAGGGCCACACAAGAATTCAAATACCTAATTCCCATTTAATTAGGCACTTAAGTACACTTGAGAATCAAAGCTCAAGGGCCACAAAGAAAGAGGATGTTTTAAATTTTCCACTGACAAGGAAGGAAAAAAGCTTATTTGCAGAGTTACTCTTTTGTTTCCTTAGAGAGTTAAAGTTAAATTTCTTTTGCCCTCTAGAGGACTTGTAGATATCCCAAAACTCAGTACTGATTTTTTTTTCAAACAGAAATAAATAGAAAAAAGGAAAACAAACACAAAAGCTTAAAGTAAAATAAAATTATTTTCTTCAAATTCTGAACACTTTAAAAATTCTACAAATTATTTTTGACAGATAAATCGACTTTATTCCAACTTAATACACCCTTCCATCAACTTGTACAACACTGCAAACATGCCATTTTTAATAAAGTTTCATATTCTACATCCTGTTTACAAAGTATGGAGTTGTGATTTAGAAAATCTCTATCATAAAAAAATAGTGCTTACACACACGTGCAAAAGACAGAGAAATAAAGAAATGAGCTTTGCAAATGGCTGAAAATTCATGATCTGGAGGCAGCAGCCCTCACAACTCTTCAGTTTCAGATTCTCCCTGCTTCAGCCCCTGCATGCACTATTTGGGGGGCTTGCTTGAATTTTTGATCTGAAGGATGAAAATACAAATAAGAGGGTAGCAGGCAACAAACATGAGTCTGTCAAACTGGGAAGTGCAGATCTGAACCATGAATTGATATGCAACCAAATGGAGCAGGAAGTGACACCAAGTCAGTGAGTGCCTGGGCTCTGCAACTGGCATAGTTAAAAAATGTTGTCAAGAATCAGCACAGCACTCCCCCAGAAGGTGCAGGTGAGGGCTCAGTTTTGAGAGGGAAATAAAATACTTTCCAGACACTGCTTCTCTAGACTCAAACGAGATTCCAGGACTGAGCCCTGAGCTTGAACTCACAAAGGGAAAAAAAGTCATCCTCAATCCAGCTTTTGTGACCAGAACTAGAAATTATTGCCACAGTAACCTCCACACACACTCCATTGCTGTTGTCCAGTCCAGAGTAATCAGAGTTATTTGATCAGCTACAGCTTGGGATCCAACTAAACAGAGATGAGCTGCATATGTCTTCCACATGGCAAGAAGTGAAAATCAAACTTCTTTGTCCTCAAATGTTCTTTTACACAGACTGAGCAGAATCTGCACGATCTCATTTATGTGGCATCAATAGGATCAAAGGTAGAGAGTCTCACAAGTAGCCAGCAAGGGTGAAATCCAGTAAGTGACTGGCTCCTAAAGTGTGACTTGGAGTAAATTTAATTGTCTAAATTGTGAATGTGAAAAGAAAGTGACTGGTTTATGACTGCAATCTAAAACCAAACAACACTCAGTTGCTGCCTACACAAGGGAGGTGCTCTGCAGTTGCAGCACTTAATTTCTACTTTGAAGTTGCGACTTGGCACATGCCTAGGTCTGGCCATTGGACATAAGCACCAAGGCATGCTAACCCATAGCTCAACAGAGCTCAGCTTAAAATTCTTGAATTTCCTCCGAAGTCTCCCAAAGGGTTCAGTCCAGAAGGCTTTCTCGCAACATACCTATCACATACTGACAGGCCTCCCAAAATATAATTACAGCCACCACTGTCTGCAGAGTGTAAATGCAGTGATGCCTTTTGTATTTTACATGAAGAGCGAAAGACCTACATTCCTTCCTCTCCTCCATCTAAAGATAAGGTTACATCTTCTGCCTCTTGATAAAATATCCTGGCATTCATAATAGCTCCTGGGCTATACAGACACTGCCAGGTGTGTATCACCTGTCAGCCGGGATGCTCACAGGAAAGTGGTAAATCTGAGCTTGCAGACGAGGCTCCTGGTCTGCTAGGTCTGTTCATCCGGTACTTTCGTTCTACAAAATGTAGGACAACCTAGACGCAGGGATAACAAGCCGGGACCATCCCCCTGAGATAAGGGTGCTGCTACCCACAGAAGAAAACAGGCAAACAGCCCCCGGCAGGGCAGCCGGCTGCCGGTGACCCACAGGCAGCTGATCCAGTTTGGCTTTCTCGGGAGGAGACACCCAAGGTGACTCCACGGGAAGGCAGCCCCGGCTCAGCAGGTCTGTGTGCGGCCGCCCCAGGCGGGGTGACCGGCGGGGCCCCGGCAGCAGCGCAGCCGTGCGGCATCCGCCACCCGCCGCCCCCTCCGAGCCAGAGCAGCGCCGAGCCCCCCGGAGCCCCCGCCCCCGGCATTAGCTGGAGAGGGAGGAGCGAACCGGCCTAATCGCAGCCGGGCTGCTGGCACCGGTTGATAATCCGGGCTGCTGCGGAGGGAGGCGGCGGGAAGGTGCCTGCTGGGGCCGGCACCTGCCTCCCAGCAATTACGGTGCAAAAAGGGTTGCTGACATCTTTAGGACGCGGAGCCGGAGGTGGCAGCTCTGCCTGGTGGAAAGGTCTGCTCCCAGCCAGCAGTCTCTTCCCGGCGCCGAGAGGGCGTGGAGCCCCCGGTGCTGCATCCCGGAACATCCCGGCATCCGCCCCGCAGCCACCGGCCGCCCGTGGCTCCGGCTGGCTGCATCCCACCCTCGGGCCCGGCTCTGGTACCGCCTTCTCCTCTCCGCGGACCTTGGACAGAGCCTCGCCAGCCGGCAGCAACGGAACATCGCCGGGGCGGCATCCCGACATCCATCCATCCCTCCCTCCCCGGGACGGGGAGCCGCCGGCTCCTTACCCAGCTCTTTCATGTACTCCTCGAAGCCCTCGCTGGAGACGAGGCACCATTTGCCCAAAAACGCGTCGATGGCCATGGCGGCGGCGCTGGAGCTGGCAGCGTGTCTGTAGAAGCGTGAAGGCAGGAGGACGGGCTGCAGTGAGGCCGCGGCCGCCTTTATAGCGGGGCCGGCAACATGTGCCGCCGGGAAGAGCCAATGGGGCTCCCGCCGCGCCCCGGCCCCTTCCCCGCCGAGCCCCCGCCCGGCGAGTCCCGCCCGCGGCGGCGGCTGCAAGAGCGGGCACGCCGCGCACTGCCCGCCCTCCGCCCGCCCGCCCGCACACACACACACGCCCACACCCACACACACACGCCCTCACGTCTCCCTCACACCTCACACACACCTCACACCGCCCACACACCCCCCCCCACCTCACACACACACCTCACACCTCACACACCCACGCACCTACATCTCACACACACACCTCACACCTCACACACACCTCACACACCACACACACTCTCACACATCACACACACTCTCACACCTCACGCACACCTCACACCTCACACACACCTCACACCGCCCACACACCCCCCCCCACCTCACACACACACCTCACACCTCACACCCACACATCTCACACACACTCTCACACATCACACACGCTCTCACACCTCACGCACACCTCACACCTCACACACCCACGCACCTACATCTCACACACACACCTCACACCTCACACCCACACATCTCACACACACTCTCACACATCACACACGCTCTCACACCTCACGCACACCTCACACCTCACACACCCACGCACCTACATCTCACACACACACCTCACACCTCACACCCACACATCTCACACACACTCTCACACATCACACACGCTCTCACACCTCACGCACACCTCACACCTCACACACCCACGCACCTACATCTCACACACACACCTCACACCTCACACCCACACACATCTCACACACACACCTCACCCTTCACACACACCTCACACCTCACACACACACACTCACATCTCACACACACCTTACACCTCACGCACACACACACATCTCACACACACTCTCACACCCCACACACACATGCTCCCACATCTCACACACACCTTCCAGCTCACGCACACACACACCTCCCACACACACTCTCACACACACTCGCATCCCCTCTCTGCACCCCAGCACGGGAACGCCCAGGAGCGGTGGGACACTGCCAGAGCCGTGCCGCCGAGGGATGTCGTGGCCGCAGCGCTTCTGCGAACACAAACCCCACCCGGTACCTACCGTGGTGAAAGAGTCCAGTGTGCTGAGTGCTGGTATATCACATAATATTGAACTACAGCAATCCATAGCTTGCTGCAACCTGGGAACAGACCTGTTACATACACACAGTGATCATTTTAGCAAACAAGATCAATCAAAATAGAGAACTAATGTGGGTACTTGCGGTACACAGAAAAAAATCAAAGCCTGAATGCAACCTCATGCTTTAGCATTGGAAAAATACAGATTTGATATCTTGTTTTTAATCCATATTGAAATGCAATACCCTAATTCCTATTCTTAAAGGAAAACACTGCAGCTGCCACTACTGTACAATGGCACAGAAGTGCTGTCATAAAATATACACTGTCAGCAGGTCCTGTGAGGTTTGGACCAATCTTTTGTCAAATTCTGTCAGGTGAGTGGAGAGATTTACTGTCATATCCTGTGAGGAAGCTGCTATTTCTAAGTCACAAGAAAAATCCTGATTCCAGTGTACCCTGAAGATTTGCTTCCAACATCAGGGTTATGCCTCTCTGCCTCTTTTGGCCTTGTATCACACTGGATGAAACCCACAGCTGCTTTCTCCTGTCTGGAAAAAGAGAAATGTGAAAATATGCCTAGTATCTGGAGGTTTTTTTACGGAGTAACCGTGACTACACTTCTCTGCTAGTACATTTGTGAAGGAGTTTGAGATGAAGGTGTCAAAACCAGAGAAGACAGCAAGATCTCTGTGCTGGTTCCAGCATTTCAAAACATGAGAAGGTGCCACGAAGCCAAATGTTTTGGAGCAAGGAGAATGTTCTCCTTTATGCTATGCAGTGATGCAACTTTGGAGAGCAGTTGGAAGTTTCAATATTTTGTAGAAAGTCACATTTATCATACGCAAAGTAAACAGATACTTTTTGAACTGATTTTTTAAAATTCTTCTTTTTAAATATCCTTCCACAGAGCTGCCTATAATTACTTTCTGCTTCTCTGACTATACATTTGCTTTTAATATGCAAACATTACAGCATCTGCTCATAAGGCAGCAAGTAACATTGGTTCTTTTTTGTGTTATTAAGTAGGTACATTTAAAGACAAGACTTTCAACTTCCTTCCAGTTTTACATTTTCTAATTCTTTTCTTTTCTCTTTGTATGTATGTGTGTGTGTGTGTGTGTCTTATGCAAGAGATGTCAGACAACATTCTAAATTAGGGTGATGTTTACTAACTAATTCATGCTAGTCAAACGAACATGCTGTCCATTCTGAGGTCTCCTCTGGTTGCTTACAGAAAGGATCAATGAAAAGCCATTAGATTAGGGATCAAACAGAATCATCCTTCAGGAATTAGGAAGCCTTCAGTCTTGTAAAGCAGGGACAATTTCTAGAAATAGAAATCTTGGCTTTACTCCATGTATGCTAGCAAAGAATTTCAGATCCACATTTCTGCAGTGCTGCCTGCAGATGGCTTACGATATGGAAATAGTATTCAGGTATAAGTGCTCATAATGCAGCAGAGGATGTAAAATCCACTATTTCCATCTAGTGGTGAGACAGCATTTCTGGATCTGAAGTACCTGAAGATCCACTTACCTACCTGTGCACAACGTTGCTACAGTTTTGAATCTTCCCACAAGTCATTTGGTCTTATTCTCCTCACAAGTTTTTCAGGTCTAGGCGTGTAAGTTCATATAAGACATAATAATAAGAGAGACTCTTATTTCTCTTTTCTGAAATGCAGATTGTTAGGGTACAGTGAAAAACTTCTCTCAATTTTTGCAAAGTTCTAATGTTTTGCAAATTAATCAATCCAGTGATGTGGATGACTGGCTGTGATATCATCATTACCACATCTCAAAATTTCTTTGAAACAGAATAGTGCTGAAACTTTTGGTATCTCACATTGCAAATAAAGTATCTATAGGCACCAGAAATGTATCCTTCTGGGTAAGGTACAAGTAGCCTGGGCTGCAAAATATACATCGTTTCTTATCCTGACAGTACAGCATATATATATTGGCCAAATATGGCTCCTACTTTGGGAGCCAAACTAAAACGGTCAGATATCCAGAGGTGATTGAGCCACAGGGATTCATCCCTGTAAAATCTTTCCTGGCTTGAGGCTGACCTCGCAATCAGACCTTTTGTGTTTGTGTAGTCTCCTCTTTAGATATACGAAAAGAGAAGCAGCAAATACTTGTATACCTATGGAAGGTGTTGAATTCCTATGCCACATTTTACTGTTTCAGTGCAGATAGATTAAATTCTCAGAGATTTTGCTCATTTCCATATTGGACTACACATTGTCCAAGCAAAGGAGAATCTAATTTACAATGAGAAGTGTAAATTTTTCTGTGGAAAGGAGTGGCACGGCAAGCACGTAGTCACGGTTAGGAGCAACCACCACCTTGGCAGCCTGGGCCTGCCAGGGTGAATGCTTTCCTGAGGTATTCAAGCCCTTGTGCCTTGTAGGAGGGGAGGATATTACAGTTCTTCACTACCAAGTGCAAAAAGAAGGACCAAGGCAAAAGACTGCACAGAGACCTTCGTTCCACTGCTTCAGGCAGGTGTGCATCGTGCAGTGACGCTTCATCTGACGTGGGAACTGGGAAGCTGTGGCCAGCAGTGTTTGAGGTTTCTCTTCACGTAGCCATAACATTAGCTACTGCATGCAAGCTAAGCCATATTCTGTCTTTTGGAGTCGCAATACCTGCTGCTTGGGCAGGGCAGAGCACCACCTCCTCATCTGCAACATATTGCTAATCAGGTTCCATAGGAGGTGTAGCTTTTTCCCTAGACCTTCCCTTATTAAACTGCCCATATATTTAACTTGGAAGGAACCCAATCGGATAGCACTATGCCTTACTGTGTACAGGAGGATCTTGCTTTCCTTCTAGTATACAGACACACTGTGTATGCAGAGTACCTTTTCTAAGTGGTAGGCTTCTTCTAGACAAGATTCCTTCCTGAGAAAGCCTTAAAAAATTGTCAGGAAAATTGGATACCACTGCTCAAATTTTACTCTTCAGCCTATCCCTAGCTGTGGAAAAAAATTAAAGCAGTCCATGAATAATAGTTACTCACCCCCTAGGCATGGATGGGAGAAATTGCATAGGTAGCACAGCTTTGTTTCTGTTTCCTTGTTGTACAAATGTGGTTTTCCCTTCCCATCCGTGTCATCACTGGGCAGGCATGATGAAACACGTGCTATGGTTGCATAGCTGGCCTAAGGAAGCTTTACCACTCAAGATATGTTTGCTTGGGCAATACTAGACCAGAGATTATGAAGCAACAACACATGAACCTGCAAGCTTTCCTTTGTATGTCAATATGCACAAGATCTCCCAGCATGTCAGCATTTCACTACCTCTGAGCTAGAAGAGCTGGGCAGAGCCTGTGTTTCATCAATGAGCGTGGTGTGATACATCTGTCGTCAAGTCAAAACAAAGCCGTGTTTCTCTCCAGCATGGCGCACGGGCCCCAAGAATCCTTGCTGTGGATCTGGACACTGCTGCATCCGCCCTGGGTAGCCAGCTGTCGGGGTGGGCAGGCTCACGTGTGCCGGCGCCCAGGGCCCAGCCAGCCGGACCGCGGTGCCCCTGGTGCCACGGGGCATTACTGTAATGCAATTAGCGCGCCGGCAACCTCAGCCTGGCCTCTACGTTGTCAGCAGCACGTTCAAAGCAAGGTTAAAGGGAAATGCTTCTAGGGCAAAGTTTACTGTGGCAAGGCTGTGACAGCTCGACGAGTGTACCCTGCCCCGTGACGAGACAGAAAGCTCCAGAAGCCTGCAGTGACTCAAAAGAGGACTCCGGGCTTCATTTTCCTCATCCCAGACAAAAACGACCTGATGTCAGATCCAGGCCAGAGCACAGTGACTGCAGACACGTGAGTTTGTGTCTAACTTTGGAAGCTTTGAAAAGCTGTCTTTATTTAGCAGCAGTATCTACCCTAAATAGCAAACATCCACACATTAGAATAAAAATATTTTTATTTATTTCATAATTTGACAATCAGCATAGACTGATTATCATAATGCTAAAAAAGAGATCAGGGTGACTACAAATCTTCCATAGCAGTGGTTTCAGCACTGAAAAAGCCTTTGATCAGCATAAAACAAAAACATATTAGCAGGGAATACCCACTCACAGAGGAGACTTTCAGAAAGCAAACACTCTGGCACAGCTTTTAGAAACCTCAGATGTACCAAAAATCATTCCAAATGTCTCCATAAATAAAGACAAAACCTTCAACTTTGTCCTTTCTGTGTGATCTGGAACAATAAGGACATAAGGGCAAAGACAAGGAATGTCAAGGTTATTTGGAACACATAATGATAAATAATGATAACTATTTCTGCCAATGGTTAATAATTGGCTGATGAAATTTGGAATCACAAACTACAGATGTGCCTACTGGATTTTATAAGGATATATAAAGATTTAGCTTTTTTCTTTCATTGCATATCATAAGTAAGAGTTTCATTACTAAGGGTATTGATCAACCACTGTGAAGGTAACCTCAGGGGAAGAAAAAAAAAGGTTTAATTTATAATTATAACCATTGTGTTACTTTTCATTCTCAGAATGTCAGCAAGGAGAGCATCACAGCTACAGAAATTTGAAGGACAGAGCCTGTCACTCATCCTCTACAGAGGAGGGGTCTTCTCATTGTGATGTAGATACCAACACCCTTCCCAGCAGAGCTGGAGAGGGACTGCAATTGCTCTTCTTGTTGATCAAAATCATGTAGTATGGTGCTAGGAATATGTGCAGGCTGTCTACCTGACCAGGGTTCCCAAAGGACTTCATCCTGGGGCAGTAAAGGCTTCGGTGTGAAACACCTGGGGCTCTGCTGATGGAGGTTCCTTTTCAGCAAACAGCACAAGCCTCCTTCCCCATGCACACAGCAGGAGGAGAGCAGCCCTCCGGAGCACCACTCAGTGTATTAGCTTCCGGTTCTGACTCACCTTTCCAGACCTCCTCTTTCACGGAATGTAGAAGAACAGTGGGGAAAAAACCCTTGGAAGCTAAAGCTAGTTTTTACTATTATCCCGTTCCCATTGCCAACGTGCTAAGTTTGCCAAGAGGGTTGACTACATGACACGTATTCAAAAGATCTTCTAGGAAAATTCTTGCCTCTGGCCTCTCAAGCAACCATGCAGGACCAGCAGGTATTTTCCAGTTTGCTCTTCTAGACTTGAGGAGTGTCACAGTATTTGGGTTTACATCCTTGATTCCATCTCGAGATATGATATTACATATCTAACAACAAGGCCAGAGAAAATCTGTGAGGTAAGAAATTATAATGCAGTTCCCTGATTTCTTCCTATGCTTTTGCCACAAGTTCTTGGTACTGATTCTGCCATCTTTTCTTTTACGTGCAACTTAATTTGATACTGATCTAGCTATTTGAAGGAAAGGAAGAAGTAATCATCTGATTCTTAAATTTCTCATTTCCAGTAAATACTCTGAAATTTATCTGAGCAGTAGATTTTGAAGTCAAGTTCTCTAAGGCCTCATCTAGAAAAAGATACTTTAAAAACTGCATGAAAATTTATCATTTGTTTTATTAATGCAAGTGACTTGAGCCACTCAGATTCCCCAGTAATGAAAAGACAATTCAGTGATTCTGTGCAAGAACTGTGTTTCAGAGGATGAATTTGCTGGCTTTGCATGCTGACCATGCTATTTTTACAGTAAGGCTGGTTTTTGAGTCCTTGTTGAAAAATGGGTGGAGGGTTCAAAAAAAACCAGAGGAGTAGTGCCTGAGTAAGGAAGGAACCTGCTGCTTTGCCTCCTGCCTGTGCTCTGAACTTCCTGCAGGGATTTTCAGTCTGAACTGTGAAAATCTGTCCATTAAGGATATCTTTCCCAGGCTTTGCTCCTGTTGATTGAGCATTCCATTCACAAACAAGTCTGCTGCTTCACCTTTCCAGATGTTTTGTCTTAAAAGAAACCTTTTCATATGTAAACAAGTCAAACTTGCCTCTTCCAGTGTGTCTTCCAGCACAATGCAAAGATCTCCTCTGATCTGCTATTCACCTTTGCTATTAACACTGCCAGTACACAGGAGACCACTTTAAGTAGAATCTCTAGGGTCGCCTTAACTCTGCTTTCAAGTACCATTTCAGAACTTCAAGACATTATCAAAACACATCAGTAACTCCTCTGCCTTCATACCCCTAGCATTTGTCCCTGGGCACAGCCTCAGTTTTGTAAAATCCTGAGAAGACCAGCTGAGTGTAAAGACAATTTTTCATTAAGTTAAAGATGATCAGAAGCACAGTAGCACCTCTACCTGTTCAGGCTGCTCTATCCCAACATTTACCAGCCTACAGAACAGGGTTGAGTGGGAAGCAGAGAACATGGAGTGGTCTACCAGCAGCAAAGTACCTTGGCTGCTTGAAGCTACTGCACACTCTTGGCAGACAATAAAAAAGGCTCAGAAGAGTGACTCAGGCCTTCCAAGGGAAAAAGGTGAGACCGGATGAGATCAAACAGTACCAGCAAGGAAAAAGACTATTGGGCCAGGAGACAGAGAAAGCAGGGAAGTGTATCTGGAAGAGGAATCACTGATAGGCAATATATCAGTCTCAACGTGACTCCAAGCCACCCAGTGGAAAAGCAGGGCCAGGCATCCAGGGAAACTGGTTGCATGTAGTTGGTGAGGTGGGCAATAAGCCAGGAATTCTTAAAACTGCACGGAGTGTATACAGATGGAGGAGATACATTTGAAAGCAAGTGTCTTGAGGGCTGTTAAATACAGTCTCAGGATATTTAACTTTTGAGGGGTCTTTTTGACTTTCTTATACCACATAAACTCCTTGATCATTTAAAATTTAAACAAGTAGAGGTGAAGAACTTGCAATGTTCACTAACACTGCTCCCAGTTGAAATCTTTACTAAAGATATCATTATCTTTTTCTAGAAACAATGCTGCAGGTATTTAAAAAGGGAGTACCTTGGCCAGGTTGTGTTATCTGAATAGCATATTCATCCATTTCAGAACTGTTTTCCCTGTGCACTGATAAGAACTTCTAAATAAATAGGTATTTGTACAATGAGCAGATCTAAAATGATTCTAGTAATTGTTGAATCTCCAGGTGTTAGAGATTTAGCCATTTCAAGGTCATCACCTGCTATCAGACACCCTACGTGGACATGGTGTTTGTATTTAGGCAATCCTAGTGTTTTTAGGGCCTGTCCCTGTTCCTTTTACAGTTGGGCAAGTGCCCACATTTTTGGTGGGATACAGTAATCAAGATTAGTGGGCTAAAGAATAACAACATGCAAAGTCAGTGCTCACCCAGACACGCTTTGTTCTGCATGACTGACCTTAATACCCTGTACATCCCCAGTGCTGGCCTGTGCATGTCAGGAAGCTGTCAGAGCTTTGTTTCAGTCACTCAGCAGCAGCAACTGATCGTGTACGAGCAGCGTGCAGAAAGCTATCTAAAGGCTCAGGGAAGAAACTCATTACAGATTATCTTTACCACACTTGAAAAATAAATTCGTACCTTTATCTACATGGTACAGGGAGAGCAATTTTCTACATATTAGCATAATAATCATCACAGGAGTACCTTCTTGCCCATATTGCTTGTTTATATCACTTCAATATCTTGTAGTCTTGAGGATGCACATTTTTAGCTTGATTTTTCTGTCCTGTAGGTTTTGCTTTACACCTTGCATATTAAAAACCCAGCCATTACTTCTTTTTCATGCACAAAACATATCACAGCGTTACCCCTGCAAACTGCAGCTACAGCACCCACAGCAAAAGCAGCACCAGCCTACACCTCATCCACTGAATTGTTGGCCACCTCTCAACAGTGACATTGCAGACCTTTGGCCTAACCTAAGCAACCAGGTTGGACACCTCTGGGTTAAAAAGAAAGCACCTAGCAAAAGTGTGCGTTTACAGAGCAGGATGCATATCCATGCTAGTAAAGCAAAAAAATAAACCATCTTTTTTTGACAACAGAAAGGCTTTATTTTGGTGAAAAAAAACTTGCTAGGATCTTCATTTTTCTCCCTTTAAAAATTTGTAAATATAAGCCCAAATCTTGGACCAAAATACACACCATAGAAACTTAATTATTACTACTAATTCATCATTAGTTACCTAGCCCCTGTTTAACTCTTTAAGTACTTGCAGATGGCTAATTACTTCAGATGGATGTAGGCACTTCATATTAAAACACAAGTTTTATACACTGATGACCATCAAAGAAAGAGAAAAAAATCACAAAAATCACTGATATATTAAATTAAGAGGGCTTCTGAGCATACGAATACATGATTTACTGGGGAAACAATAATTCTGCAGTGGTTTTCCACTTGAATAACTCACTTTTCCTACAAAGCTTCTTCAGGTAAAGTCACGCTATATGATGTTATTCTAAACTGTGGGAAAAACAAAACAAAACAATCAAACAATCTGTCCTTTGAACAGTCTTATTTCCATTTGGTCCTCTTCTGTGGTACTTTTCTAGCTTGACAGGATTTAAAATCCTCTCAGTTCCAGGTGTTCTCGTAAGCCCTCCACTTTAAGGGAGTTCAGTAGCAGGTTCAGGAGCTCAGCACTCCAAAACCATCTGAAGAGCTGGAGGCCTAATTAAGAAAGGGTTCCAATGCAGACAAGGTATTAATCCCAGACAAAGTTATTCACATCTATTGTTCCCACATCCAAATTTCATTGAATCATCTTATCTCACTCTCTTCTATCTGTTGCAAACACATGGGAAATACCCATGTCTTTAGCACAGCTCTCCTTCTCCAACATAAGACATCCCCTTGACTTCAGCATCCTAGTGAAGAAGTTGCAAAGAATTACCTTAACAGTGCTATTTAAAACGATCTTGCTTTCAGAAAGGACAGTGTCCGTTTAATAAACTTGGCAAAAGTAAGGCAAAACTAGTTTCAGATTTGTCCTTAATCTGCTGCCAAATTAACTTTGGAAATACATGTACTAGTTTTAGAGATATCAGGCATCGGATTACCAACAGGTAGAACTAATGCCTCTCAATAGTACTACACCTGCAAGTCTCAACACTAGAACTACAGTCTCACTGTGAATTGAACAAAACTGATGCACATGAAACACATGTGCAGCTGACACCTTCACCTGCACAGCCTGAGGAGAGATCAACCCTTCCAAACCCACAGACACCGAAGCAGTTACTTTATAAACAATAGGGTTTGACATGGGACTGTAAACACTAAATACAGCTCTCCCTTTGATCTTGATAAAATATTTAGTGAAATATAAAAAGTGAGTGACAAAACTACTACAAAACTGAGCTTCAAAGACAGCCCTTTTCTCCAATTATCAAAAAAACTAACTTACCTTTCCCTCTGAGCTAAACTTAGTTACTTTGACACAGGATGAGTAGCTCTACTGTGTGCTGACAATCCCATTACCTTGTTACTCTAATTGTTGAGCTATATTTACATTTAGCAAATTTACCACTTCCTTCAAATAGAGAGGAAGAAAGTGGCAGGGACTTAGCAATAGATACATTACAAACATAGTGTTACAAAAATTACTGTGTATTTGCAGCCTGCTGTCCCTCAGCTAAGTCAATGAACACTTTAAAAAGTTTTCTTCAAATTTTTAATAAATGTAATAGCTTTAAAATAATAACAAGCACTCTAATAATGTTTTGCGTTATACTGTATAGAAATTTTGTAGGAAATAATGCCCAAAGAGATCTGTCTTCATTGCAGTATTAATTTAATACCTAACGTGAATTATTCACATTGATATGCAAATACATGTGTTATTAGTCCAACGTGCAGCTGCTTAGAAAGACACATTCACACATCTTAAGCCACTCTGACCCACTCTATTGTTAGAAGATTTGTTGATCTACTATGTCCTCCTTGAAGGGAAGACAGGGAACATTTAAAGTGTTTTGACCATCTCTCTCAGATGTTGTTGCATAGGAAAAAAGCCTTCTGTGCAGCCTGCTGTTTTTAACACATGCAAATGCAAACACACTTGTTTTTCCATTATTCAGGGATTCTTCTTCTTGTTTTTCTGTTCTTCCTTAAGGTCTTTTGCATTACATCTGGACCCCAATGCTTTTAACATTTCCATTGTCGTCAAGTTGGCTCCCTTCATTATCAGTCGATCTCCATCAGCTGTTAAGTGGAAAAAAATCTTAAGAGGTCACAAAATCTAAGCCACAATTACTCTAGTGTGCAGCTCTTATATATATATAAATACAAATACCCTGTTCATCTTGTCTGATTACAAACTACTCCACCTATCAAGGAACCTGACTATGCACCACCACCACAACACACATTTAATTTTCATTTCTGCATTGCATTATTGAAAAATCCAAAACATTTTTCTAGGTATACCTATAGTAAGAACACATTTTTTAAGAGAATGGTTCATACTATGCTCCCAATGTCATCCAACAGAAGGCAAAGAAGGCACTGGAAGGCACAATTTCCACACATGGCTAAGCATTTTAATAGCCTGTTATCTATGGTTAATTTCATATACTTCTTTAGCCAAAACAATGAATAGGTTCATGCAATCTGGTGGTTATAGTATAAAAAAATAGAGAGCACTAGGATTTCTAACATTCTGAAAGAAGCTAAGTATTGTATCCAACTTAATTATTTTGCAAGATTTGCAAACACAAAACTCACACCCAAACCCATATAGCTCAATACCATGCATGGCATCCACGCTCTAGCCCCATGTTTGCCGACTACAAGGCCTACAAACACTTCACTGGAAAAAAAATCAGCTCTTAGAAAATGAAGACCTTAGAGGTGTCTTGGCATTAGTGAAATAAACTAGTTTGATTTTTTATGCTCTGAAAAAACATTGAGCTTTACTGCTTAAGTCTTAATACATCACATCACAGTTAGAGACAAGGATGGGAAAGACAGAGGCACAGGGGAGAGAGAAACAAGCAATGATAACACTGAAATAGGTTAACTTTACTAAACAAAACAAAGAACATTCAACACTTCTGACATTTCCACCAATTCACTAAATATATGGAAGTTTAAAGATAAGGGAGTAATATAAATTAATAATAATGAAAACTTTAATGGGCTACATGACATATTAGTCCATTACAGCACAGCAGGAAAGAAGATGCAGCCAGAGAAAAGGACAAAAGCAGATTAGAGCCATCTGTTCATAGCCTAGAATCTGGGACACTTCCAGAACTGATGAAATTTCCACCACCAGTTCCCTGCCCGCTCACTACACCCTCAAAGGAAACCAAGAAATTTGTTGTACATAGTTGACCTCATTCTGCAGGTCCATCTGCACATGCATGGCCTCACCCATACGAGCAGTTCCTTCAAATTACAGTTACTTGCATAAGCCACTAAAGGTATTCAGCCTTCTGTTCTCAAGGCTGAGATGCCTCCACTACAGGTAACATCAAAAAATTAGAGAGTGAACAGATTCTTATATCAAAACAGAGCTACATTTACTTTCCTGGAATTGTACTTGACTACAAGATCATGTAAGTACATCACTACAAAAGTACACTCAGCTCTAAAGTTAAGTCAGTTGTTGGATCTAAGGTCCATTAGATCTAACTGTAGTGCAGAGACATATATACACATTTATCTAGACATCAGGCTGTTAGCAACACCCTCTTTCTTTTTTCTTCCCACCTGCACAAAATCTAGCCATAGACCAGAGCCAAAAATAAAATAAAACTAAAATAATCACAGTAAAAAAAAAAAGAGAGAGAGAGAATACAATAACATTGTAACAACACAAACTGAGAAGATTTATTTGTTCAAAAACAAGCTCCTTACCAAACATAACATCTACAACTGGTTCAGATCCATCATGCCTCACATCAGCAGTCACTTCACAGTTTGTATTAGTAGCTTGGATTTTTTTATGATATAGACATTGGAGAAATTTTCTGAAAATATATTTTAAAATATATTAAGTATGTTGTACACAGAAATTAAAGTAAGCATATTTCTAAAACTAATTTGCATATCTTGACATTGCTGGGCAATAAAGAATAAACAAAATAGAATTTGTACTTCATCATTTCAGACAGCTAATTCTTATGAGAGAATCACTCTTAAAAATCTAAATGGATATTCCTCATATGCTAACATGTAAAAAGCATACCAAAGAACTGTGTAAAACTTCAATGTATATACTTTCTGTGTTTCAGCTGGATCAGTAACAATAATAAAAAAATAATCAGCAAAGTAATTTTCATTTTTCTTCGTACATGATTTGATTGCCAATGTTTTCTTGTTTGGGTTTGCAACAGCATTTATTTATATGACATCTTTGGTCTCCTGTAGATTTCTGAAATGCATGACAGCTACTTGACATTCTGGCAGCTGAAAGATATTCTAAACTAAGCTGTGTTACTAAACTCATTTTAAAAGTATATGTGCCCATAAAGTCATTGCAAAATGACATTTTGCAATTGTTTGGTGCAGAACCCACATCCCTGGAGAAGCACAATCCCTTAGATTCCTCCAACAGTTCATCACCGGGATAGAGGTGCTGCTGTTGCCCCGCTTCCCCCATCACCCGCACCTGGAGTGGTTACATATCCTCACTACAGGATCAGACACCGAGGGGCCACCTCCGAGTACTTCGGTAAAGCTCAGAGCACACGCCTGTATTAAGGGGTCTACACTTGGGCACAGACCCTCCAGGAACCAGCACAGAACAAACCCTGTGTGCACCCTGGTAACACCGTAAGCAGAGCCCTTACAACAAACACAGCGTCTTCTCATTCTGAAACGCTGAAGTTCGGCCTAGACTGAGCTCCAAAGGCCTCACAAAGCCAAGCCTCCAAAGTCCAAGACCACGGAAGGTAAAATGAAGCAGATGCAAAAGTCTGGGAGAAGGAGGTTCTTCTCCCGAGCGGGAACAACAGATGCTGACATTTCCCTCATGACTGCTCCCAGAACTTCTTACTCTTGTTGACTACAGTGTCAACAAGTCCCAGGGCACTGCAGGGACAGTAGGTTTTGCGGCTCCGTTGGGGCACCTGCCGCTGCTTCCCCCGGACACACATAACCTCTGCCTGTACCCACCAAATAAAGAGAATTAAAGGCAAAAGGCCCAGCCCTCGCGCCTGCCGGGAGACGCGCAGAACCCGCGACCCAGGAAGGCGCAGGAAGGGCACAGGGAGGGCGCCGGGGCATCTACAGACAGGGAGCCAAAACCAGAGCAGGGTCGGGGCCGTCCCCGCAGCCCCCTCACCTCGTGCTCTCCACGTTGGACTCGAAGGGGCAGAACCGGACCACGATACTCTTCACTGGCCGCAGCCGCACGCTGACCTTGGACGCCATCTTCTCCCCGCCCCCTACTACAGCTCCCAGCAGCCCCCGCGCAGGGGCACGCAACGGTGGCAGCCTCTCCGGCCCGCCCCGCGGGCACCTGGGAACTGTAGTCCGAGCCTCGGCCGTGGTGCGGCAGGTCAGCCGCACCGCTCCCTGCGCTGGGGGAGCTGCCAGCCCTACGAGCCTCGTTTAATAACCCGAGACGCTTGGTGCCGGGCTCTTTCCTGGCTGTGGAGGGAGAGGGATCAGCTGACCTGCCAGTGTCAGAGAATCATGGAATGGTTTGAATTGGAAGGGACCTTAAATTTTATCTAGTTCCAACCCCCCTCCCTGTGCAGGGACATCTTCCTCTAGATCAAGTTGCTCAAAGCTCCATCCTACCTGGCCTTGAACACGTTGGGGACGAAGCATCCGCAGCTTCTCTGGGCTACTTGTTCCAGTGTCTCACCACCCTCAAAGTAAAGAATTTCTTCCTAATATCTATTGTAAACTTGACTCTCTTCCCGTTTGAAGCCGTTCCCCCTTGTCCTATCACTAAGTGCTAAAGTGCTCTTGTTAAAAGTCCCTCTTCAGTGCTCTTGTAAAAAGTCCCTCTTCAGTGCTCTTGTAGGCTCCCTTCTGGTACTGAAAGGCCACAAGGTCTCCCCAGGTTTCTCTTCTCCAGGCTGAACAACCACAACTCTTTCAGACTTTTGTCACAGGAGAGATGCTCCCTCCCTCTGATCATCTTCTTGGTCCTCCTCTGGACCCTTTCCAACAGGTCAGTGTCCTTGTGCTCAGGGCCCCAGAGCTGGATGCAGCACTCCAGCTGCGTTTTTTCTAGAGTAGGGCAGAGGGGGAAGATAAGGCTGAATAAGAAGCTGCCAATACAGCTGAAGATAAAGGCAATATTTTACAACACACCAAGGAGGAGAGAGACTTGCGAGAGGCACTGCTGCTGGAAGTGAACATGTTTGGGGGTTTCTTTGGGAGGGGTCATGTCCAGCAGCTGCCCTCCAGCCCTTAAACAGAGCCTGGAGAAGAGGATGCTCAGTGGTGACCTGATCACTCTCCAATTCCCTGAAAGGAGCTTGTAGACAGGTGGGGATCGGCCTCTTCTCCCAGGTAACCAGTGACAGGACAAGAGGACATAGCCTTAAGCTGCGCCAAGGGGCATTCAGGTTGTACGTTAGGAAGAAATTCTTTGAGAAATGGTGATTAAACATTGGAATTAAACTTTGGAATGGGCTGCCCAGGGAGGTGGTGAAATCACCGTCCTTGGAGGTGGGTGTTTAAGAAAAGACTGGATGTGGCACTCAGTGCCGTGGTCTAGTTGACAAGGTGGTGTTCGGTCAAAGGTTGGACTCGATGTTCTCAGAGGTCTTTTCCAACATAATTGGTTCTCTGACTCTGTCCGGGTGTCGTCGTGTGTCCGGGTGCCACTAGATGGCACGCACTTCCCTGGCAAAGGGCTCTGCAGCACCGGGATCCTGGTGAGGGCTGGGGGAGGCAGCAGTGGTATTCAAACACGCGTTGTGAATTTCTGTGGAATATTCAATACAGACCCATGCTCCCGACCTACAGGAACTGCCTTAAATATCTAGCGTCTCTTCGAATGGGTAACCTATTTTTAAAAGCTTGTCTTTGTTTATTTCAAGTCCTCTTGCTTAAAAAAACCCCAACACATAGTCATTGGGTAAAACCATTCTCTTCACTGAGATTTAGACAAGAAATTAACTAGCAAAACTAAGCACAGTGGAGTCATTATAGTTTTAATATTTAAAGTTTTTATTATTTCGAGAATAAAAACTACGATACATATATTTTTATATATGTTGTATATAATAGTCTTCCCTTATGGAAAAAAAATGGAAAAAATACATTACTGTAAGATATCTTTTGAAAGACTTCACGGTAACCAATACATAGCTGACTTAAATAGGAAAATTTCCTGTTTAATAAGCTTAGATACAGGACCAAGTAAATAGTGTATTTTACATTTGGAAGGCAAAAGTAACTTATGAAATTTCACCATCTCTTTCTTTGTCATAACACAAAGAGCTCAATGGACTCCATTTAAAACCTGTAGCAAAGTTTCCATTGGCTTTACTGAAGGAATAACACCAGCAAAGGACAAGGGAAGAAAGAATGATCACTGATTTTTCTGTGGGCTCCATTCTCTACTCTGGCTACTATGGCACTCACCAATTTAAAAATATGCATGGCAAAAACTGTTTTATATTTGCTTTTATTGCATTTTTATAGTAATTTAAGAAGAAAGTTTAGCTTACATTGCACAATTAAATGAAGATAAAATTTTGTTTACTCCTTTCCACGCTCAGATCAGTTAATTTTTTTACTTTTATTGTCAGCAGTAAAGTTTGCATCTTTCCCCTTAAGCCATCTGTTTGGAGTAACTGAAAACCATCTCTGCTTTTTCAAAGTAACTTTTAATTTTTTGATATCTGAGAGATTCCCAGTAACACCATACAACAGGTGTCTTG
Source organism: Atrichornis clamosus (assembly GCA_013400975.1). NCBI lineage: Eukaryota > Metazoa > Chordata > Aves > Passeriformes > Menuridae > Atrichornis > Atrichornis clamosus. Next base: position 152,327 of record WBMZ01010125.1, read on the forward strand.
TAATTGAAAGGCTCTGTGTTCTATTTCTCCCTTCAAAGAATAGTTTGCATCTGTGAAATAAAATCAAGCGTTCTTACTCATCCCTATGAATAAGAATATCTCTTCCTTGGATGCTACCCCTGCTGGTTGACAACCAAGTCTTTCTCAGCACTTTAGATGCAATAGTTTTAGCTGATGATAATTCTGGTGAGAGTGTGAACTTTTACAGTTACTAGATTAGATAAATAAGCAGCAAGTGACACAGCTATTAAAAAAACAAAAAAACAAAAAAAAAAACCCAAAACCAAAACATTCCTTCATCTGCCTTTAAACTCAGGTGGTTGTTAATCACACAGAGTAACTCCAACTGACCTCTGCCATTTCAGGAAAGCTGATAACTGATCCATAAAAGACCTTAAATCAATCCCTCCAGCTCCAACAGGTAATCCGGGAACTCTCAAGTGCATTTGAGACTGTTCTTCAAGGACATGCTTGGGAATCTGAATGATTCATGATTCTTATACCTAGTGATAATCATACACAAGCATAGTATCATGAAGAAGCATCAAAAGATACATTATTATAATGGAAACAAGTGTAGTATTCCTTTCACCAGATGGACCTTTTTTATAGTCTACAGACTTTCATGTCATCAGTTTCACTGAAGTGTATCCATAAGCCCAAAGATGATTTATATCTAAGCACCATACACACCAAGGAAAAACTGCAGCCATGTTTTACACTGTAGTTATGAATAGAGGCAGAAAAAAGTCTGTAGTACTAATTATACTAAGTTAATTTTCCTCTTTTCTCATTGATCATTCCAGATCTCTTAGATCCAGGGAAGATTCTTCCGCTTTTCCGCATTTCTTACTTAACTGCTTTGATTTTCTGTTATGTTTTCTGACTATAGAAAGGCCCACAGTTCAGAACTCTTGAAATCTAATTTCTCCATAGTTTGGGCATGCCTGTTTTTAGCACCTTGGCCGTGGCTTTTGATTGTTCTTCAAACACTGCACAAGAGGGTTCTCAATGCTGCATTTCAAGTATGGGGTAACACCTCCAGAATTTATCCAGTTCTGGAGACTTGGATCATTATCTCTGACTGTCTTCAGCTGATTCCCTCCTCCGTATCTTTATCCTTTTTCTGCTGAGTCTTTCTCTGAGCCTTGTCACAAATGTCAATAGGCCTGGAATTTAGCAATCCGCATGTCCTGTCTGCACATCTAGTTATAATGCTGTGTAGTCCAGGGATAAAATCTAATGCTGCCTTCAGGGCAGTGGCCAGTGCTGAGGAGAAGCGAGCCAACCCAAAGCAGCAGCCTGCCCGTTCTGCACTGAGGTGATGCTTCCAGATGGCCGCCCAGAAGAAGCTCTTTGAGAAAGACGGTGTGCTGGGCCTGACAGGAGAAGCAAATTATTTCTGGAAACAGAAAAACACTCTGACAAGTGCAGTATCATGGAGCATATCTTCAAAAGAGCAATGGACAGAAGTAGTCAAGATCACAAAGAACTTGCAGGAAGCTGTTTTAAATTACTAGTGCCACATTGAAGGACATGTTGGAATGAATTCCCTACCATACTAGAAAATCACTGCTTATAGTCGTAAAAATATAAACCACTCCGTGTTTTCTGTCTGGCTTTGTTTCTTCCTTTGAACTGAATATTCTGATACCATATGTCAGTTACTGAATTTAAAAAAATATTTTCCCAAAGAGAAGAGCTGGTAATAGTCCTTAATTCTCTGAAAATTGAAGAAGTCAAGCACAGTTTTATGCTAATAGTACTGCCAATTTTGCATTTTATTTATAAACCGACTAATAGTCGTATGTTGTTAATGTGATTTTCAAAAATAATAACAAAAATTAAAATCAACCAGCAAAGGTTCCACTTACAATGAGCTTGGTTTATAATTAATTCTGAAATAGTAACTCTGTGTATCAGTTCAGAAAAGCTCTTATGGGAGTGAATAAACAGATTCCCTGGTTGCTCTTTACTCCTCTGCAAACATGTATTTCTATTGCCTGAGGTTAACAACTGCCAGCAGAAATATTTGCTAAAATAATATGCAACATTTAACTGACTGAGAGCATACCGTGCCAATTCCTGACTTGTAACTTAATTTCTTGCGGATAATACCAAAAACTTTATTTCATTTTTTTTCCATGTCTAATAAATATTGCATTAAAGACACGCAGTTATCCTTTGGATTTTTATGTTGATTTAAAATATGCAATTGCTTCCAGCAAAGAAAGTTCTTTATCATAATAGCAAAATGCACAAAGGTGAGCTGAAATGAATGGCAACAACCCAAGGTGAGCACCTGAGTCCTTGAGGTCTGGAATCTGTTCTTGAAACTCCAGGTAGATTAAATGTGTGTATTTTTACTTTAAAAGTCCTTGCACACAGTGGCTCACAGGTCACAGCTACAGACCCATTTGACAGATCTGGCTCTAACAGAGTCGTTATCACAGCTAAAGGGGGAAACAGATTTTTCAAAAGTGCAGAATTTGGGGAAAGCAGTTGTATTAGAATTTGATCTATATTTTCAAAGACTTCCTGAAGGTTTGTCTCTGCTTCAGATAACTTGTTACAGATTTTGAGGAGCTCAGCAGCATATTGACATTTGTACGGCTTTGCTGAGGGCATGCTTCAGTGCTGTGAATACTGTAAGCAAAGCAATTTGTTTTCACTGTGTTCTGCTAAGAATAGCTGTGTCTATAGATTGATGTTTTAAGTTATTAGTATTGTCAGCAAAGTATAACAACACTGCTCAATTGAATGTGGTGACCAGCCAAGATAGTCACTCTGTACCCTTACATTTTTTCCATGTCCAGAACTTTCACTATATATTCTACAAGCTTATTTATGCACCAGTTTTAACTTCTATTTTATAGACTTCAAGAATGTATCTAGGCATGGCATACACGTAAGCCACAGAATACTACTCAGCACAGATAAAAGTTGAAACATAAAATGTCTAGACATTCAGACATAAAGAAACTAGATATCAAAATAAGGCATTTTTATGCGACCAGTTGATGTAACAAGTTTCATATCATTTTATCTATTTACTAACATAAGTAAAAGGTATCTCCTCAAGAGAGTCATTATAAGGAATTCTTACCACCTATATGACTAAAAGACCATATTTCTTCAAACTTGAAAATGTATCAGTGTCAGTGACATGCTACTTAATTTAGTATTGTAATTCCAATATAAAGGTGACAACTGAATTACTGAGAGGTCATGATAAAAATGTTCTTGGTTGTAAATTTAAATATGCCACAACACCCTTCATGTGAAGCTCATTCTATGTTTGCTGTCCTACATTCTGTTACAAAAAACCCACACCAAAACCCCTAGCAACTGGATAATGAATCTGTTGGTCTTACCTTGTACTAGAATAAAGGAGGTATGTTTGGTTAAAAGCCTGCAGAGCACACGAAGAGTACAATTCAGGTGGTGTCACACAAGAGTTCCAGGTGCAATGCAGTCAATGATATGCACTGACTGGCTGCAGCAATTAACAGAATAAAGATCTGAGCTATTTTGAAGTGTTTGTCAGATATCTCCTTATGTGATTACAATAGTAGTGTAATAATTACATTATTATGTACTAATTGAAGTAAGCATGTCAGAAGATAGAGGAGTACAAATGAGATAGTGCAAGAGTTGTTTGTTATACATACAGAAGTTACATTATAGAAGCAATAGGCAGCAGATGACAATTTAGATAGATATTCCCAGGATATTTATGTTACACAAATGAAATTAGGAATATGAAATGCCATATAAATAGCAAAACTGGTGAATTTTAAGTGTACATTACCAGTTTATATAGGAACGAAGCAAGTATCATTTCTTGAAGCACAGATTTTCGACCTATGGACCACCTATTCATCTGTGGCCTATGGGTTCACGAAGGATTATCTTTAAAAAATATAATTCTTACTCTTGGCAGCCTTCCAGTCAGGGTCTAGGAGTCTCAATCTCCCCTTGAACACTGTGAGGAACCACAAAGATTGATTGCCACAGTGTAAGTGGTCGCTGTCCAGCCCTGATAATAAGAGATAGCAGAGCATTGGTTACTAGGCTAGTTCCAAATGGTCAGATTTTCCAGACAGAGATTCTTAATGTTTTAAAAATATCAGAGATTCTTCTCTGTATCACTCAAACCAGAAGAAATCATCCCAATTTTTGCCCGGTCTTGAATTACTGGCAGCTTGTCCACATTTCATCCCTCTTGAACTATATTAACTAACTTAAACATCTCAGGGCCTTTAGGATAACCAATTCTGTTCTTACCTTTATCCAATTTCTTGTGTGACATATTAAACAGAGAATATGCAAGTCAGAGGTTTCAAACACTTTTGTTTAGTTTTACACATATAATGCTTTTGTTCACATATTGAAATTGCTGGATCCAATTTCACTTAGGACAGTTAAATTTCTCTCTCTAGTATTCATGGGTAAAAATTATCCTGATGAATCAACACCACTAAAACAAAAATATTTGCAATACATTTATTTTTATGCTGTTTTCCCATTTTTTTGATGAATGAGCAAAGTATAAAGATAAGAGATTAATAACTATTATATATATACATGTATGATATAAAGTGTATTTCATATATGAAATATAGAAAAAATATAAAATATAGTTTATTTTCCAAAGATCATTTCTAGCAGTAAGAAAATTTGTCTCTTCTTATCAATGCCTCACTGAGAAACTTAGTGGAAATCAAACGCTTGTGACCAGTATTACCATACTAATCTCTAGAGCTCTACAGAGATTCAAACAAATGTTTAAGGGATAACCACTTCAAAAGAAAGGTAGAGAAGCTATGAATTTAGCTGTTATTCATCTCCATCATGTCTGCAATAAGAGAGTACATTCATTTGCTGTAGTCCCTTCCAACAAATCTGTATCAACAACGAAAGGATAAAACATCAGTTTCTAAAGCAGCTTTTTCTGGGAAAATACATCAGTTCTGTGTTGACGCCAGGTACAGTAACAATGTGAGGCTTGGGGGACACGAGCTGTCCTTGCAGATGTGCCCCCTATAGAGCAGTAGCTGAGTTTATCAGCAATACTAAAATTCAGGTGACGTCTGGCCGTTCGTAGCCCACTCCCATGCTACAGGCACAAAACAGGTTTGTCTCCGCAGAGGCTCCGTTGTCCAAACTAATAAGAGTGATGCTTTTGCCGTGACTGCACAGAAAGGAGCACATCATTTGAGAAAGGCAGCAGCACACAGCGAAGAGGCAACTGCCTGTGGCTTCTCACAAAGTACATTTACCACAGCAGACAGCTCCTGTGGAACAGTTGTGATGAGCCAAAGGTCTCTGCTGCTGCACCCTACGCTGCCCACAGTAGCCAAAAACACTGCTCTGCCTTTTGTGGGGCTTCCACCTAAGTGTCTGTAGCCAAGCAGATTTCTTCTCCCAGTCTTAGACAAATATATACATAATCTATTCTGGTTATTGATTTGTGCTATTTGGTAGCAACACATTTATGTTTTCAATCCTTTGTGCTTCTTACTGTCTTAATAAGCTGCTCCTGTCTCCCCCTCTCCGGGGGCTTTCTAGACATACTCAATACCTATAAACTCTAAAGATGTGAAGGGAGGTTTCATCCCATTGAAGTGTTCCATGAGTGGAGATTTCTCTATTCCCTCTTGTGATTTGTGTCCACAATTTCTGACCTTTAATATCAGTGTTGTCTCACTTATATTGTGTGCCCCTAGGGAGTGTACTCAAGTATGTCACAGGACTTACTAGAGGATTTTTGCTTTGTTATACACCTTCTTTATCCACTATCAGAGTATTCTCATGTGCTTATAGATTGTGCAATAGCTCAATGAGTAAAATCGTTGTTCTAGAAGACAGATTCTGGGAAAATTGCTTATATTGCTTTCAGATATTGCTTCTCTACCAGATTTTTCACTGCACTTATGTCAATAATGCAATTTTTTACTCTTTAATGGTACAATTCCTCAGTAAAGACCAATTATCTTCAGGAATATCATAGCTGTCGGGGGTTTTTTTCCACTATGCTTATCATACCTGAAGTTCTGACTGTGTTATGTTGCTAAGGTTTCTGAAAACTGGGTTATGATTCAACCTTTTTCTCTCTTTTAGAGCACCTCCAAGAGGCTTAAAGATAGTCAAAATAAAAATACAAGTGAAGGAACAGTTACCCAGCTTCCTAACCCTACACGGAATCCACCTACTTCAAAATGTTGAGGAATTGTGGGCATGTGATGACAGCAGTTTCCCAAGGCATCCCATTGTTCCTTTGCAAGCCAGCAGTGTCAGCTCCAGAAGTCTCTCCTGGATCCCCTGCTGCTAAATATTCCACTTGCCCCCATGGTAGCACAGCCTCCCTCTGCTCATGGATGCAGCTCCAGCATAACAAATTGCACTTGAACAGCTTGAGAGCTGCAGGTGGCTAAAGAGTCCCCTAACTACCACCCACCATCTAACAGCAGCCAGCAGTTTCCAAATTTGTTGTAAATCTTTGCAGCTAGTAGCTACAAACATTCATTTTCTCCATCTGAGGAAATTAAGCTTCTGCCTTCTCGTCCTAGAAATATGGGGAGGGCAAGTCAGAGGAGGGAATTAGCATTGAAAGGAGTCTCACAGACAGATGGGCCCAGAAAGAAATGCAAGTCTAAACCATTCTCCATTCTCTGTGTTGCTAAAATTTCATTTTACACAGAGAAGTATTCTGATCAGGATTCTGATCTTCACCAGAAATTTGATTAAGCTACTAACAACTTTATTAAAATACTAATTTTTGAGTGACAGTTCACACTCTTGCATAAAAATGCTCTTTCTATCGAAATTGGGTTTAAATAAATGCATAATTGGCTCCACATGACTTGGAAATGATCAAGTTCTTGGAGTGAAAATCAGGAAACTGCATAAAGCAACGTGCCACGGGAATGACAACACTGTATGTATTTATGAAACTTTTCCATTAGGAAAAGTAGTCAAACGTGAAGCAATCTTAGTCTGCTTTCAGGTATGCACTTTTCCATAGAATTCGCAGAGCACAAGGGTATGCATAAAAATACATAACATCTAGATGAAATACAAAAGGAATATCAAACCCTTTGGTTGGTATCAATACACACGGGGGTTGCTCGGCCCCTTTAGGAGCTTGGTGTGATCTGAGCAGCACTGGTCAGCCAGTGCTTGAAACCTGAGCTGAAAAGGCTCATGCTTTGGTTTTTTGGTAACCATTCCAGAGAAACTCTGGATGCAGTGAGCTGAAAAAGACATTTTTCAGCTCATCCAATTCAATTCAGCTCACTCAGGTGACATTCAGTAAAGAGATGGCTCAATTAAATAAGTGCACTTTAAAGCCTTTATGTATTGTATCAATCAGAGAATCGAAATGAAGAAGTTACTTGAAAACTGCTGATTAATAGTAAAAGTTAATTGTAAAACTGGTGCAGAAAAAGTAGCAAGTGATAAACTGCCAACCTAATTCTTGACTTGTGGTCCAGGAACTACTGAAGTTGGGTAACCAATACTGATAGCATAGGAAACAAAAAAAAGCCCCTCAAAATAAGGCAATATCAAGTTATATAATTTTCAGCAGTTGGATAAGGAAAGATAAGTAACCACAACATACTTGGAAACACGTCAGGCTGATGGTGCTTTGGGAATGCACTAGGTGGCCATGACCACCTACCTGTATTTTGGACCAGAGCTTGTGCAGAAAGATTTCATGCTTTCCATTGCTAATATTCACTGCAACAGGAATCCAGGCTTATGCAGGGAAGCATCCATTGAAACCACTGGTGCTCTGTGATAAAATGTAGCCCTGCCTGAGGAGGCCCATGGAGAGGTGACTCCCTGGATGAGCCTTTGAATCCATGGGAGCTGACTTCAGAGGATCACCATTTTGTTCAGCAAGAACATTTGGCTCCCTTCCCCTTCTGCTTTCCAGTGCTCAGGAAGCGATTTTTTCTGTGCAAATAAGGGAGAAGAGATTAATCTAAAACCTTCCCCAAAACATTACCTGCATATTAAACATTTTTAGGCATATTAATCCATCTCTGTGCTTGTTTCTGGGATGGTATTCACCAGCTACAAAACCTGTGCTCAGAGTCAATGGTTTGTTGCCACTAAATTTATCCAGGTGACATTAGATCAAAATTCTTGCTGAAATTTTTGAATACAACGAAATAAATCCTCTTTAATGCCCGAATAGCCTTCTAATGAATATGAATTTTAGTATGAATGCCTTTAAAAATGCTGAGTGTCACAGAAATGATGACTGCGTCTAATTGTGCCAACACTATGTGGAGCTCACTTACATGTTACAGCTAGGCAAGTCATATCAGATTTGCTTTGATGGATTTTCCTAGAAAGCATTTTCTCAAACTGGTGCACATCTTAACAATCAGAGCCTGTGTAATTCTTCTCTTGGATGTTTCACGATGTCATTTTTTGGTCTTCTAAATGTGAGAGTCCAACTAAAGCAACAGAGCATGTAATGTTGGCAATAGAAGCAGGTAATGTGAAATTCATACCTCACACCTGCTTTTCTATGCCACTTAGGCTGTGCCAAAATGCTGCTCTCTTGTTGGAAGCTGAGCAAATATCAGATGCCTTTCATTTCCCAGACATGTGTGCCACATGCCACAATGTGCTCCAAGTCTTATTTGCATTTGAAGAAGAAAGAATCAGCCTTTTGTGTGCTTTTATTGCAACCGTTGCTGTTGTAAAGATATTCTTTTCCTGGCAGGTATAGATGGCTTAATTGGTCCTGTCCCTCCCATTGTCTCTGTTTTTTAATATATTATAATCCTGTTTGTAAGATTTGTGCTACCCTGATTTCTTTTCCTACTGTCCTAAGCATGTGTGACAATGATGAGAAAATGTAAAGCAAAAAGAACTCCACATTTTTTTTCTTTGCTGTATTTCTTGCTTCTTCTGCTGGGTTCTGGCTGTTTTGCTTTGGGGGAGCACTGGCCTACAGAACCCCAGAAAGTCTTCTGTAACTTAAACATGGCTAGCTATAGTCAGTGATGTGAGTTTTAAGGATTACAGCCTCCTGACTTCCCTGTTTCTTACAGCCACAGGCAGCCTGGAGAACATTCTTGACTTGACTGCTGACTTTGGATTTATTTGGTGGAAGATGAAGAACGATGACAGGAGAAAACTCGCTGATCACAGTGACATCTCCCTCTCTGCCTTTCATGTTTATGAACAGGTTCATCTCTCTTTCTGCTAAACTCATCCAGAGATTCGAAAGGATCCAAGTGAAAAAAGAACTGCTGGAGTGCTTCACCCCTGAACAGGATTCAGCTGTCTGTCCGTGTGTGCTTACTGACTTAAGACAGTGGGTGTATCCTGCCTGTCCTCCAACTGCCCACCTTATGGGAAGGTCCAGCTTTTCCTCTAAGCCTCATGTCATATCTGGCAGCCCACGCAGATGACTTGAATATCCCAAAGCACCTCCAAAGGATGTCTTAAGAAGTGCACTTACACCCCTGGATTCTGTATGCATAGCAAATGTTTTAACTTAATTTAAATATTTGATAATTTAATTTAACTGGATGTGGGGCTATGTTTGGACTGATATCACAAAAATTTTAGCTCTCTTCAGGAAGGTTTTCAAGGTTCTGGTATGAGGAAACCAAACATAATTCAGTCTCATAAAACATCCATCTGCCAAGATCTGCAAAAGAAGACATGCAAGAATACTATAAATTTTGGGGGGTGTATTTTTAAATCTTTCTTTGTAGTGTGTGGCTTTTTTTTTTTTTTAAGTAGAGATCAGCATACTCAATAATAAAGGGAGATAAAATGGGTATTAGTGTCATTACTGTTATGGAATATAAAAAAATAACTGTTAGTTTGCTTCTTTTATACTCTTCTTTTAAAATCTTCTTTTATATGGGAGAAAGAAAGGTCAGTAATAAATAATTTTAAGTGAGGAATGCAACTGGATTTGGAGGATTTTCTGGAAATATGATTTACTTGCTTCTTCTCCAACCTGACAAGCAGAATGAAGCAAACAAATGGCATCAGCCCATGAGTCAGATTTTAGTGAAGACAGCTATTGACAAGTCAGCCTAACTGTATTGCTGGAATTTAGCTGCTAGATGATGTCGGAACGGCTGAACTTGCTGCCAAATTAACTCAGTTTATCGCTTGCCTGCCATGCCTCCCCAGGTAGATATAAAATCTATTTTAGATTAAGTTTTTATTCAAGTTTCTACTTGCCTGCCTGGATGAATTTCGTACTCTGTTATGAGAAAATAAGACCTCTCCAGTTCCCAAACACAACCAACAGGAATCCATCTTTAACGTGTTTGGGCTTTTTGTCTCCATGAGCTGGCCCAGTTGACCATTGTGGCCATTGCTATGCAAAATAGCTCACTAAGGTAAGAGTTGTGTGTAGCTCTGGAGCAGAGCGGGCCTCACCTTCAAGACAACTCCTAGCCAAAGACTCTCGTGTACATGCCCAAAGAATTACTTCAGGGCTGTACTGTACCAGGTATTGTTTTGTTCTGCTGAACAAAGGCTATGAATATTTCAATTCAAGTCAGTTTAAAAAATTTTCAGAAGAGAATTTCAACTTCATTATGTTTCATTATTATATTACATCAAAAAAACATAGTTGGAAGGAAGAATAATGGGAATTAACTACCCCATCGTAAGAAACACACTTCAGACTCCTTTGGCTGTTTCAGGTCTAGCAACACAACAGGTTCAATGCAGTGGTAGCAGTGAACAGGCCTGAAGGACACAGAAAGAAAAAACTCTTCTTTCCCAATTGGACTACTCCTAGAAAGATCTGTGTTGTTAGTTGCCAGCTGGAAAAGCTGTTATCTTGGGGCAAAGGTACAGAAATGTCCTGCTGTGCCCAGGAAGTCCTGCCCTGCCCTGGGATGACAGTCCTTAACCAGAGTGGAGTAGCTCCTGTCCTAAAATGTGTCCACATTTACAGCTTCACTGTTCGCAGCCTTCTTCATTCTGTTCTTATGCTGCAGGTTTTGCTGTTGTTGTTGTCATAACAAAGGACTTTTATTCTCTTTGGATTTAGCTAAACAATCAGATAGTTTGATGAAGCACTGTAGGTGGAAACGGTATGTTTTTTCCACTGCACTGTGCTCTGTAATAATAATAATAATAAAGAAATAATAATTTATGTTATTAATAATTTGTCTGGTAATTTTTCTTTCTTCCTTTAATATGCTCAAATGAATGTTCCTTAGGTAAGTAGACTCCCAGGCTACTTAAATGTGGATCACTCCAGTGGCTACTTCAGCCATTTGGGAGAAGCACAGAGAAGCTTCACACAGAGAGGGAAATAGTATCAGCTTTGCTTTCCCCCAGGAAACAAACACAGATGTTATCCACTCGAAACTAGTGTAGTTTATCATTTCCCACACACTACAAGACTTCTAGGTTCAACAAAAAGGTAAAGATGGAACACTGAAACAAATCTGGAAGACCTTAAATGATACAAAATAGAAATTTGTGCTGCAAGGGACACAGAACAGGAATAGTTTTTATTGGTTCGTGTCAGTATTTAAAACCAGAGGGACAGTGGCAGTGTACTGGTACTGTCTGGAGGTGGAAGTTTCTGTAGACAAAGGTAGAAATACATGGTTTAAATCTGTCCAGCTCCTGTAAGAAAACTTCAACAGATTGATCAATAATTGGATGGAAGACGTCTAAAGAAACCCATGTGACTTTGGCTGAATCTAATTGGCTATTTTCTGTTCATGGAGTGCTCACACTTCCTTAAATTTATGTGACAAGTACTTTAGTGCTGAACTGTTGAAATTGGAGTGATAAGATTTTGTTATAATCAATCAGGTTTGTCCCAAGGTGTTTTCCAGCTGGGTAACTTATGTATGAATGCAAATTTTCAATTACATACATTCCTATGAAACAACAGCTTTGAAATATACTCTCTGAACCTCTCTGCAAGCACGTAGATATGTATGGGGCTTTTTTCAAGTTTCACAAAAGGAACCATAAAAGTGAGCTGAAAATTATCAACAACAGAAAAACAGGATTAGGAAAAAATATGAAGAATAGGTTTATCAGGTGCTGTTAAGTACAGCAGCTCCACTTCAATCTGCTCCCTAAAACCCAGACTCCTGGAATGAACAAGTGGAAAAGAGGAATCCCTCAATATTTATGGCATCCTTATAGTTCATAAACTGATATAATACCATCTTCTTTGTAGCCATCTTTTAATTACAGAATGATGTTGATAAAGAGTCCCCTAAGTCTTCTTTTCTCAAGGCTGAACAAACCCAAATCTGCTTTTCCTCATATGGCAGACTTCCCAGTCCTTTGCCTGGTGCAGCTGCCTGGCCATAGCTGAATTTGGGACTTGCTGGAATCACGGCAAGGAGGTACTGGGCAGAATTCAGTTGGGATCTGGACAGTAACAAAGCATTAATTGGTAGGTGTTAATATTAGTGGAGCATTAATATAGTAAAGATAATGGTGTTATTCCTCTGTGCAGCCACCACCAGTCTGTTGTACAATTATCTGAAGAAAATGCCCACAAACTAAATAAACCACTGTGTCAGAGCACCTTAAGACCCCAAGCCTGTATCCTTTTGGTAGCACTGCTGTAAATCCAGTTTAATCCCACTGCATACAAAATAAGTTCCTCCTGATTTGCAATCATAAAGGCTACAGTAAAATCTGCATCTATTTTTTTCCCCTCTAGTTACCTATATGAATTTTGACATAAGGTTTTTAGCAAGAGGCTTACTGCTGGAGAAAAAACTGTGTTCTCTGAGATGTGACAATATTTTTCTCAGCCTGAACAGTGAAAATCAGGTCTCACATTGACACTTGGAGGTCTTGGGTTTAGAGATAGATCTTTGCCTGGTGTTTTACGTCCATCTTAGTCACTGCTAGGTTGGACTGGTGAATCTTTTGCATTAGGCACATCTAAGCAAACTCTTCTTTGAGAAGCAGAACTAATGGTATTAACTTCCAGAGGATTCTCTCATGTTTAAGAAGATATAAAAATATCTATCCAAGTATTTTCTGCACTTGAAGCAGATGTAACACCCCTCCTTTGTGTGGACTCTGAATTAGCAATAGTTACTCTTTGTGGTCAAGTAATTCCTGTAGTAAGGTTAAGAACAGCTTGTACCTTCTATCCAGCTGCTTATATCTATGAAACTCATATGGATTTAAATCATTATCTGTCAGGTGTGCTTCCAGCTGGACTCTGCATTCAATATAAAAAGGTGGGGGACTACAGGCAGACAGACCCCGCATGAAGACAACAGGAGCACTCCTTTCTAAATGAAAGTGAATTTAAAATGTCACATAAGAACTGCATTTTGACTGTTGTATGTAAGCACCAGAACTGTCCCAAAAATTCAGGATCTGACCTCAGGCCAGACACTCCCTGTGTTGATGTTTACATGAGATAGCACAAATCTCTGTGCCTGTAGAACCTTTTCCTTCATTATCTGCTTTAAACAACTGTGACTTAGTGTGTGGTAATTTGTCTCTGAATAAAGATGGAAAGTTGCAGTCAACTCCTTTTAACTAGAATTTTTTTAAGTGTGCAGAAACTGGCACATGATACAGCTCTGATTTGTGCTTGAGGTGCAGTCAGGAAAAAACTCTTTGAATGAAATTTGGATTCTTAAATATTGGATGTCAACCAGGACTTGAAAATACAGCTTGCTGAGCCATTACAGACCTGCTAATTAGGCTCCTGGTTACTCCAGAGAACACTCAAAAATTAATTGACAGCATAATATGAGTAAAATAAGACTATTGCTAGAAGAGCAAAAAAAGGAAACGTGATTTATTTATACATCTAATCAAAACACATATTTTTGTACGATTTTAGCTTAAACTGATCATTTGCAATATACATATGGAGTGAGATAAGTAATTTACATATTCATCTGTTGTATGGAGCATTGTGTGGCATAGGTCCACCCATTAATAAAAAGACTACCACAGAGAATCCCAGCACTCTTCTGCTTTTCCTTATGCAGCCTTACAATGTCTGAATGGCCTCTCTTACAGTAATTGAAAATATCCAGTGTCACAAATATTTTCAACACCAGCAGTAAGAAGAGACTTCATTTATTTGAAGGAATATATTTCACATTCACAAAGGTCAGATTCCACTTGAATCACTGGGATGTCTCCTGTGTCTCAGGGTCCAGACCAATATTCTGCTGTACCACAGCAGGCCCCTCAACCCATGTCCTCCCAACACCCTGAGTAAATTATGCCTTGGGCAACAAAAGCCCTCTCACTAGGAAAAGCCATTGGGATCACACAATGGGCTCTTCATAAGGGTTCCTTCTGTAGTTTTCCAAAGTCAGGCGTAACTCAGCTGTTACCATCTGCTGGAAGGAGTTTTTGGCAGGAGGCACCTTACAAATGCCGGTCAAGCACCGGCCACTTGACAAAATGGACCAGGCTCATTCTCGGAGGCTGACTCCCCTCTGGAGACGCGCATTTCACTGACCTGAGGGAAGTTGCTAGTGATGCTCGCTGTCCACCTGTCTCCAGGTGGCTGTGTGATCGTAGGGGAAGACTTTTATGGACTGAATACATGAAAGTCAAATAGTAATTTTTCATGGGTAATTAGGAAAAGCTGTTTCGAATTTTAAACACAGATATTGTCATTTTTGTAAAAGCGACACTTTTTTGGGATACTCAATTTCCTCTAAGCCACTTTAATAATCATTATGTTTTATTAAATTTCTAGCCCTAGTACTAACTATTTGCATTGATTTAAAGAATAAATTACAGATTGCAATTTTTTCCATCATGATTTCATCCCACTTTCATTAAAATACTAGAAACTGTCAAGCTACCAGCACGAAAAATAGTTAATCTCAGTCTAAAATTAAGCAGTTTAATTTATTTGCATAAATATAAATCGACATTTTTAATCCCACAGAGAAAGATCTGTATTCCCAATACCAGATGCTGTCATTTAAGATTGCATTAGTGTTGAAGTATGGAGATCCTCTTAACATATGATTTATTTTTAATGCTTTCACTGAAATTATAAAATTATCACATTTGTCTTCAATGGATTTAAGATTTTTTTCCTTTCCAGTTGCACACAAATACTACACAAAGACTCAAAAATGTTGATGCATCACCTCTAGAGTAGTCTTTGAAAGAATAAATGATTGCTAAACTGGCATTCTAGGAATTTGCCTTGGAAACACCCGCATAGCCTGATGTAAAATTCAAGAGAAGAGGAACAAATAGCTGTAAAAGTAAACCATGATATAAGTGAAAAGTTCACCACATATTAAAATATAGATCTATAGTTCATGCCCCTGTAACTTAAGTTGCTTTGGATTTGTTTGTTTTAAATGAAAGAACTTAAGATACCAAGTTTTGAGTCTTTTTCAGGGTATAATGCCAGTTGTAAACTCTGTAACTGAAGTCTTGATTTAAATTGCTTGTCATTTATATACATGTAACTCCTCTTTGCATGACAAGTGTACACACTGCTTTAATACCTACATCTGTTCCAGCTCATTAAACCCAGCTGTTCTGTACTGTTCCTCTCTTCCCCTCATGGTTCAGTGGTAGTGAAACCATTCTTTCCAGGCCATAAGAGAAAAGCAGAGAAGGCATTAGCTACAACCAGATAGAAAAGTACTATTATTATCACTTTTCTTGATTTTCCATGCTTACGTGTAAATTGATCAGGGAAATACTTTCACTGCACAGAAGCAGAGCCAATTTTACTCCGGAATGCTAAGCCATGCACAGAGCTATGCTGGCACACTTAACTGCAGTGCCATGGCACATACTGGTCAAAATGGCAATGTGGGAGTCTTCCTAGGCAAACTGAGAAATCCTGGTCATGCACCAGCTTACATCCATTGCTGACTGTAGCACTGTACTACCCATGGAGTGAAAGTCCTGATTGACAAATCTGATACTCAAGTTTTCACACCTACTAATGCAATCTGTTTTTCCCCCCAAAGAGCAGCTTCTTACCTAAGTTTAGGTAGAGAGAAGAGAATCAGACTTATCTCATCCATATGAGCAGTTGCATTCCCTCTCTCCTTTAATGAAAACTCATAAACCCCAGTGTTACTATGTTAGGTGTTACTGTGACATTACCAGGCTGCCCTTGGTGTCCTAGGACAAAACATGCCACATGGGCTGTGATCAGACTGATGCTCATATATCCTACAGTAAGTTCCTATCTGTTTAAGATCCTTAAAACTGTCACTGCTCCCCATGTCCCATTGAGAAAGAAGTCCCTTTTCCTGTGCTCAGTGATTTAATTATATTTGCATGTGACTCTAAGTAGGCACCTTTTTCCCATCTCCCTGTGGTAGAAGTAGCCTGTTGGACAGGAGGCATATGTGCACACACATCATGTAAGGAACTCTGCAGGTGTCTTTCACTCCACACAATGCGAGCTGTCCTCAGAGCCCTTGCACGGGACTGCACAGGTGTGGTAGGCCTCGAAGGGTGGCAAAGCAGAGGGATGCTATGTCGGAAAATAGACCTAAAGTCTTTTATAAAGTATTTTGTGAAAGTATTTAGACTGACGATTCCCTGTCCATGTTGGATTATTTCTAGTATTAACACAGGCTTTTGTTTGGCTTTTACCCACACTGCACTACACCATCTGTCCATAAACACAGACTTTGTTCCAGGCTGCTATTTCAGACTCTGCTGACTAGCCTGCAAGCTAAGATATCAGCCATAATTTCCCCAATACGAGATTGCCAAAGGCTTCATCCAGTATGGGCCCCACAGCCATATTTGATGGCTGTTGTTGCTTACCAAATGCATTTTTAACTGAGGATGAGACTAGCAGCAGTCTTAGAGACAGCTCAGAAAGCAGAGGAAGCGGGATTGGACCCCAGTCTTCTGTGCCATTTGGGTAAAATTTAAGAACAAAGCAGAAAAGGACAGGAACATCATCTGCTCTGGGGTCACAGCTGATGCCAAGCTGATGGTGCCTGGAGAAATATTTCATGTAACCACATGACCAGTGATTGAAATTATTTTGGTAGCTGCTGTTTGCTTTGTCTCAGTCAAGGGAAGAAACAATATCTTTGTCTGCCATCACTAGCAAGCGCAATCCCAGGTGGAGGGCTGTTATCCAAGTCTGCAGCTTGGGATTTTTTTCTACTGGTCTTTAATGAAATACTGCCTTTGCAGTATTTAAAATGGCAGACTTAACAGAAGTGACTGTATCTCTGTATTCTGTCTGCCATAGCATTCACTGGGTTTAGGACACTATTCCTAGCACGCAGACAGTGTCCTCGGTGGTCTCTGTTATGAACTCTCTTGACTGTACTGACTGGAAAAGTCACTGAAGGGGTACCTGGTCCCTCCGTGTGAGCCCTGAGCATGGGGGTTGGAACAGGAAGACAAAACTTTTGTAGACAGGCTTCTGTATCACAGTTCATAATCCTGTTTATGTTTGCTTACATTTTTTGATTCTCAGTTGATGAAGTCTGAAGTCACTGCTATTTTTACTCCCTCTTTTACTTCCTCTTGTAACTTACAGTCCTTCTTCAGCCATTGATTTGCTGCTCCACCACCAAGAGACAAAAGGCTCTTTAGCACAGAAACACTTTTAAGTGAGAGCTGATAAAATATTGCCTTTGCACACTTAGCATCTGCAATAAATTAAAACATGGATGGACTACAATATGAAGACCACAATTGGTAGAAAAGGTCATGTTTGAACTTTGTCCAGGCCTTCTGTCAAGCTACAAATTATTTTCTTTATTTTTATAAATATAACTGAAATCTTAAACCATGGCTGTTGTTTTTGCAATCAAATAACTTAGGTGGCAAACACTCCTTGTAGACACACATTGAAAGAATAAATAAAGGCTTAGTGAACTGTCAGAGGTATCTAGCTGTGATCTTTCTATAGGAAAGGTTATGAAAAGGTATTTTCTTTTATTACTTTTCCATGACAAAGAAGTACTGTTATTTCTTTGTTGTAAAACAGGACTTACACTTTTCCTAGGCTACAACAGCCACTGAGGACTTTGGGGAAGGGAACCTCAACCACCAGGGGAGAGGAGGAACACAAACTACAGTGACGTAGAGGCTGAGTCTGAGGTCAGCCACCTCTGTGAACAAGGAGCCAGAGGAGATCGGGGCAGATTGCTGATGGCCAGAGAGGTAAGGTGGTATCAGAGCACCACAAGTACAGCTGGAGGGTGGGAAAGGATGAGCAGAGGGGACTATGCAGCAGATCTCTCCAGCTCCACCACCACTTCCTTACTATTGCACTCCAACCTGAGAAACCCCCTGGAAAATCCTGTGGTAGGCAGGGGTCCATCAGGGCATTTGCACCGGCAGGGGCTTGGGCCTCTTCCTCTTCTGCCCAGTGCAACAGTGAGGGAAATACTGGTAACATGTAACCCCATCACTGGGGAGGTGGCACTGCGTGGGGCTGGGATCCTCTCCACAGTTAGAACTGCAGGCATTTTGCTGACACTTGCAAATTTCTTAGCTTTTTACTTAGTTCTTAACAAAGCTGTATTCATTCCTTTAAAATATCCTTTACTTGCTTTAATAAACACCATAGTCCCACACTCCATTGGCAGATAAATACTTAGAGAAACACAAGAAATAGGCAGGCTCATCCAAACTTTTAATAGATTTCAAAATGACACAAAGCGGTTGCCAGTTGGCATGGATGTGACAAAGTAATGCAGTATCACATTTCCTTACCCCGTCTCCTCGTGCACTGCCGCTTGCCACACAAAGCTCCAGGCACACAAAGCCCTCGCAATGCCTACCTCTTCTGGACTGCTCCCAATGATGACAGATGAGCCATTCAGTTGTCTGTGCCAGGCCCGCAAACTGATGGTGTTCTAAACTCCATGCCAACGAAAGCTCTTTGCATTATCCTTGTAAATGTTGTGCCATTTACCTCCCACCCCACTACTCTGAAGAGCACCAGGCTTCCTGGCACCTCAGCTGGGTTACAGGTAGTGTCCATTTCGCTTTCAGTTTGCCTAAAACTGGTTCTGCATCCATTAGGCAGCAGATCAGTGCACAACTGAGCCATCTCCTGCCAGGTGCTCTCATAGCGGGGAATGGCCTCATCAGCCAGACTAGTAGAGGGTACACTAACCCCCCCTGAAATAACAGCAGGTACACATATTTTTTAAAGGCAAAAAGATGCTTTCATATTCAAATAGATCTGGGCCGCATAGTACCATGCACACTGCCAAGGCATCCCACAGTGGTGTTCACAAAGTCTGTTTCTGTAATAATAAATTAGATGTGCCTAGGAATGCTCTCAGGTACTGGGGCCAACTGGCATCTAGTGGCTTACATCTTATGCTAATAAATTTTCTCACCCTCTCAAGCAGGGTTTCTGCAAGCAAACCACCCACACCACTCCAAGCAAACCACCCACACCACTCTGACCGTGCCCAAGCATTACTCAGAGGTGTGCTTGCTGCCACGGGCCAGGCACAGGCCAGGGCCAGGTCTAATGGTTTACCTGGATAGCTGCTGGGGGCCGTGCTGGGCACGCTGGGCACACTTCAATCTGCTCGCACAGGAGCAGCTGAATTTGCCCACCTGGTCAAACAAGCCATTCTCAGTGGTGTTACTCTTCCACGCTGACTTGTCCACAAAGTCTCTGTAGCACAGCCACTGTACATACAGGAAAGGAACATTTATAAATGCCGTCACCAGTGCTTGGGGACTGTTCTCCCCTCAAGCTGGCTCTCACTGCGGGGACGATAGGAAAACCAACCATTTTGCAGCCACAATACTTAAGTGTTATCACCTGACAAATGCTCACCACTGCTGCCACTAATCAATTGTCCACTGGCTGCCATCCCAGCAACTTGATGCTGGCTTGTAACAAAGTCACCGCCTGCAGATCTCAATTGCAATCTGCCTGGGCTGGAGCTGCCTTCCTGCACAGCTCCATGAGATAGTGCTCTCTGTGCACCAGCTCTTCTGCCAGTTCTTGCCATCTAGGGCCTGTGGAGTAAATGGAGCAGGAGGCACTGCAAAACAGTAAATCAGGGAGAGGTTAATAGCAGAAACTCCTCAGTCTTAAGAACCATCTTCTTTAGTATTTCTATTAGTGATTTCAGCACAATAAATATGAGCAGTGTTGGTGAGAATTGTTAAAAGTCCTGAACCTGTGTGATAACATGAAAGGAGAGGAGGCTTGGATATCCTATTGGAATTCATAGATAACTTCAGTGTTGCAGTAGTAGAGACAGGATGAATGTCAATAAAATGAAAGATTATATATTTGAGAATAGCATAATGCATGTGACAGCAAGGCCCTTACTGTTGCCATCCAGAGAGGAAGGCACGTGATTACAGACTGGAGGATGAACCACCACAAGAGGCAACCATGTGAAAAGCAAATGTGGTTGCAGGACCTATCTGCAGGGATTGGGTGCTCCGAAGAGTCCTGCCTGCTGGGCTGGTAGCTCCTTGTTAGAGCATGTAGTAGTGGCAGGAGGGGCAGGGGAATGGGCAGTCTCTGCTGTGAGAGAAGGCTGGTGATTCTTAACTCGATCATCCTAATAAAGGGGGAGGCTAGGAGGGGTAGCACACTCGTTGTTGCCTGTAATTGTACAGTGGAAGTGAAGCAAGAACACTTTGGAAAAAGGACAGTTGGCACAAGCCAATGTTTGCATGTTAGATATAAATACAGGTAGGCTGGGAACTAAAAGATGTTCCTTTTCTCTTAACCAGTCCTCTCTGGAGTAGTTATTCAAGCAAACCGAGGATGACATAAAGGAAGGGATTTTTATGCAGAGCTTATTGAGTTCAAAAGAACAGGGTGACGTGCTCGCCTGTGAGGCCAGAGAACAAGGCCTGGCAACCCTCATTTCCACTGCAATCCTTTTGTCCTACAGTGGAGAAGCAGCAGTCTGTGCTTAAGCATGTTCTTGTCCCTGCGACCTGGGGAGTGCAGAGAGTACCCAGAGAGGCTGCAGCCTGCGTCAGCAGTCTCCGTACATTCTCCTGGATGGCCTCTGTGTCATGGCATGCCGCACCTTCTGCTGTCCTCTAAGGATCCTTGCCAAGTTTCCTATCCTTAATTTGCATCCATATTTGCATAATTGAGAAGTTTTTCAGTTTACTGCCCCATATGATTAAATTCATTGATGGCAAATGAGGAGAGCTCACAGCTGGAGTGCATTAGTTTGCCCTGTCAGAGGGCTGAGAAGTAACAGACAAACTGCACTGAGCTCAAGGTGTGTCGTGGGAGTAGGGACACCAGAATATGATCCCCAAACTCTGACATGCCTACCCTGCATTACAGTAGCACCAATTTGAACCTGAGGACTCATTATGGCCAGGAATAGGGACTCCTGTAGGCTGCTTGGCTAATTTGGTTGCAGGGGCCATGGTAGCTGGAAGGAGACTCTGCTGGCAGTCAGGTTCACGCCAGCATCAGGTGGAATCATCGCAAGAAAAGCAAGTGGGAAAAATGCCTGCCCCAGTGGTCATCTCTCCCCATCAGAAAAGACTGAGTGTGTTTGAAGGCATAATTAAAAATAATCAAATAACCAGTAAAGCCCTGAGGCTTTTCAGTATGAAGTATCATTAATTGATACAAATTGTTTGTTAAGGAGTGACTCATTTGTCATGGTTTGCACAATGCCTTGGATTAAGAGAATCCTGAAAGACAGGATAAAACCATTTGCTGTAGCTGTGGAGGAGTCTCTGGAACAAGATGAACATATGCTTTCTAGCTCTGGTTGATGCCTGCCAGAGCAAGGCTTTTATTATTCCTTTTCTAGTAGTAGAATGGATCTGAAGAGAGCAACCACCACAGTTGGTAACTGATGCCAGTTCTGGCAGGGAGGAATGCTCACAGCTCTAACAGCAGAATCAGGGATGCATTGATTGAAACCCTCTTTGTTGAAATTGATAGTGACACAGACCTTTCCAGAGGACAGCGTCCACAGCAGTCCTGCAGTGAAAGAGAGGGAATGGCACTGCCTGGAGCAGAGACATCCCAGCCAGCCAGGCAGTGTTGCACTGTTGGGGTTCTGCTCCCCCGTGCCCAGCGAGGAGAGCGGGGCATGGCCAGTGATGGTGATGGGCTCAGGTGCAGCCCATGGACCACCAGATATGTCCGCATTGAGACAGGTGGGGCAAAGAAGGAAGCCACACCAGGTAGGGGGCTGAGCACAGGCACACCTCAGCTCAGGAGTGATACTTCCTAAGTACTTGCTAAGTAAGGAGAAGCAAAGGATAGAGACTACTTCGGAAAATCATTCATTACAATCCAGCTGAAAACAGAAAGGTTTTTAAGATGTGAATTGTGCAGGCAGCCAGCCTTATTCATAGGTGTCTGTTTCAGAAGGGACAAAATACTGCCAAAGCACCTAATTAATCCTGCTCTTCACTCTGAGAGGAAAGTCTGATACTGAGGACAGTACATTTTTTCCACGGACTCCTGCTTCAACTTCCTTATCTGACCATCTGTCTTGGGTTGAGCATATGACACCATTTTGTTATCTCATATCACTGTTTTATACTAAATATGAATTCTGTGCCTCTGACTCGAGTCCAAGAATTTTCAAGGACAAATACAAATACTCCTGTGCTGGGACTCAGGCGGGTTTGGTTTGGTTTTTTTTCTTCTCTCACTCACTGCTAAGCTCTCAGCTCTGCCACAGGCAGCAGGGAAAAGAGAGTTGTTTTATTCCTTTTTTTCCTTTTTTTTTGTTTTGGTTATTTTTCTTTTCCTTGGGATCTTTTTCTTTTGCCCTGAAACTGCTTTTCAGCTGAGCCCGGATCCAGGACAGAAGGTCATCCTATTGCCGGCATTGCTGGNCTATTGCCGGCTGGGGGAAGGGGCCCTGCCTTGGCCCATCAGCGGGGGACCACACCAAGGACTCTGTACTTTACACAGGTTTCTCCATCGCAAGTATTTTATCATGTAGTATTGTTCATTTCTTTCCTATGCCTTGTAAATACACAGGTGTTTTTCATTCTACCTCTGGAATTGCCTCTGTCCGGACCTGGTGGGGGAAGGTGGCTGATAGTCTACCTTCCCCCGGGAAGGCATTTTCCTCCTTATATTGTCTCAAATTGGGACACCATCAGACATGCATCATGGAGGACTCTACTAACCAGCAATATTTTATCATTTCAGTAACACACCTAACATTTTTTGCAGGTGAATCTTTCAGGTCTGTAACCCAGCTGCTTTACCAGTTTTTCTCTGAGAGAGGAGCCTGTCTCAGATTGCGGTGACTCTAGTCAATGCTATCCACAGGAAGCAGGCAATTTTACTTTGAAGGCTGTTCCAAAGACACAAAAAATGTTGAACTAGTTCAAAACTGGAAGTTTTAAAATTTCTGTTGGTGGGACACTGGATGGAGGCAGATAGTAATGTAAGTTTTGTTACTGATTAAGGAAGAGCAGGAGCAGGTATTTGCACGAGAGTCTGCTCTGTTATCACCAGGCGGTCCCCATAATGAACTTGCACACATTCTTCATTAATCTGGAATATGCTACTGCCCCTCTTTAGCTGCTATGATAGTTTCCAGAGCAAATTTTCCTATAAATTATTCTCCCTGCAACAGCTCCATCTTTTACTGCATATGAGGGATTGTTTTCTGTTTCCTCAGCGGGGCCTCAAGAAAGAGAATGGGGAAGAGTAGAATGACTGAGGATATGGGCTCCCAGACTAATTTCTCCATGGTGAGGATGTTGAAAGTAGTTCTCTCTTCTCCCTCTCAATTTTAGTTAGCCCCGCCAACTCCTCAGCAGTGTCACCATAGGTCCCCATGGACCAGGTGGACAGATGGACCAGGAAAATGATCAGCATTAAAATATAACCTTTTCCTAGTGAGACCATTTCTGCCACACCAGCTCACACCGCCCTGCCAAATAGCTTGATCGAGGCTGCCTTTTACAGTCAGTGCACACCCCCAGGTGCCTGCCCTGCTGTCTCCCCAGGCTGTGCCATCCTCTTCCTGGCCCAGCCCTACATCCTCACCCCTTCCCTCCCTTCTCTGGCAGCAGGGGAAAAACAGTGGGCTCTGGGCTGAGCCAGCCCTGCTGTCACCCATGGGAAGGAGCAGTCAAGGCCCATTCCCTACTTTCCATTCTTGCAAAGAGGGATGGGAAGTCCTGCAAAGACCATGAGTGAAATGAAGATTATGCTGGTGTTCAGTTTAGACCTCTAAAGTGAGACAAATATTGCAGTTTTGCAGCAGTTTAAGGTGAAAGGTGGGAGGGAAAAGGTTTTATTTTCCCCTTGCTCACTGCCACTCCTGTATTGTGGGTACTCACAGATCTGACACAGGAAAAAAAAAAGGCTGTTTGGAGAAGGCAGGAATTATGCAGAATAACTGTGACTGTGCAATAAATTACAGATTTCCATCATAGATCTGTTCTGGATAACGTGCACAGCATAGCGAAATTTTTCACAGACTTGTACTTTGCTGATTGTAGGAAATAAGAGATAATGTATCAGGGCTCAATATATTCTCTTGATCTTTTGTGGGTGAGGTCAAGCTACCATTACTGGTCGGGAGCAATTGCTGCTGCAAAGAGAAAACTCATTTTCACCTACAGAGCTCTGTGTTGTTGTAAGTTAAGTTTTGGATTTAAATTGAACATACCAGTAAGAAATGTGTTAATATAAATCAGTCCTTATAAGCCAAACACAAATTATAACAGCAATCATTAAAGCAACCCAGAGTACAAAAATATTACAGCTATGAAACCGCATGTTGTAATTACTGGTGTTATCTCAGTGTTTTATATTCAAAGTTCCCTGTTCTGAATACTATTAATGAATATTGATTTGGAGAACTGAAAAAGAACTTCTCAATATTAAAAATGTTTTAGCTGTATTTAAACCTAGACCGTTCCTTTCTTTTTTTTTTTTTCCTGCCTTGGCTGTATCTTTAAACCCCCATCTAACAGCAGCTGTGATTTATTTTTAGCTTTTTTTCTTTGCATATTTAAAAGGGTGTTTCCGTATGGTGTGAAGCACAAGCTAGTGTAGCAATTAACTGGCAAAGAGACTGAGCTTTACAATTGCAAGTAAGTCAGAAAATAATTTTTGCTATGAATCAAAGACATCTACACAAAATGAACAGTATGCCTCTGCTGTACACATATATTTTAGATCTGTTCATTCTGTGGACCCAGTGGAGTATACAAACTGAATTCAAAAGAAGACATCTAGCAGTGAGTTTAAATGCCTATAACACCAAAATACTGGCTGAGTGTTGTAGAGTTGTCTTTTAAATTCATATTATTTAAATCAAATATTGCAAAAATCAGCAATATCCTTTCAGAAGCACTACCCTGAACATCTAATGAAGCCTGATCCAAAGACTACGTTTGCATCTAAACACAAAGATCCATGCAGAAAATATCTGGCTTTTGTTTATAAATTACAATGAACGTTTCTTTTTCTACTCTCTTTAAAGAAAAGGAAGCTCTGTCTTCCAAGAGATGGTGAACAACTGATTTCATATTGTTTGGATAAGGTACAGTGATCCTGTCAGCCAAGACAAGTTACACATAAGGAATTGTAAGACTGTTACTGTATAA
This sequence comes from Atrichornis clamosus, assembly GCA_013400975.1. Taxonomy (NCBI): domain Eukaryota; kingdom Metazoa; phylum Chordata; class Aves; order Passeriformes; family Menuridae; genus Atrichornis; species Atrichornis clamosus. The sequence continues at coordinate 177,872 of WBMZ01010125.1, forward strand.
ATGGCTTTGCCCTGCCATTTTCAACTAGGGAAGCAGCCTCCAGCAAATAAATGTTGTGGATACAGAGAAAACTCTTTTTACACTGCATCTTAATTAAGAATTAATTAACAAGTCCTCATAAATAAAATTCCTGGATCTTCTTTGCTTTTCTGTTGTTTTATCTCTGGGGCTTCTGCCCTAAAAGACACAAAAAGCCTTTGCAGTCAGAGAGCATCCTGATCTCTTGTTTGTGCGCATTAGAATTTTAACAATATAAATCAGTGGGTTGGGGTCTTTTTCATACATATGAAATCCCTTGGACTTCTCTGTCTTGTAGTTCTCTTTCAGGCAGTTAGTTCCTGACCTCAGTGCCCTCATCAGCAGGGGTTGGGAGAAAGGGCTTTTCTTCCCTGTTCTGTTCTGCTTATTTGTGGTGGTTTATTGGTTTAACCCGGCAGGCAGCCAACCACCTCCCAGCTGCTTCCTCACTCCCCACCAGTGGGATGGGGGAGAGAAATGGAAAAAAAAGGTGAAACTTGTGCATTGAGATAAAGACAGTTTAATAGAACAGAAAAGGAAGGGAAAATAGTAATAATGCTAAAAGACTATACAAAAGGAATTATGCACAATTGCTCATTACCCACTGAACCAATGCCCAGCCAGTCCCAAGCAGTGGGCCACCATCCCCCAGCCAACTCTCTCCAGTTTTATCATTCAACATGATTCCATATGGTATGGAATGTCCCTCTGCTCTGGCCAGTTGGGGTCATGTGTCCCAGCCTCTTGTGCCCCCCAGTCTCCTCTCTGGCAGGGCAGTATGAGAAGCTGAAGAGTCCTTGACGTAGGGTAAGCACTGCCCAGCAACAACCAAAACAGCAGCGTGTTATCAACATTGTTCTCATCCTAAGTCCAAAACACAGCACCCTATCAGCTACCAGGAAGAAAATTAACTCTATCCCAGCTTACACCAGGACAACCAGTACTTTAAAGCAGTTGAGTGTCTTGTCAGGACAGACCAAGACCACTCTAGATCTCCTTCAACCCTTTCCAAACAGGGCACCCCTCTACACAGACAATTAATAAAACAGCAGTGGAGTCTGCAGAGACTCAGCCAGACACAGAAACCTGCCTTCCAGTTGAGCTGCCTGAGCACTCAGCTATCACTTCTGCTTGGCCCCTCTCCAGGCTGGATCAGATGCACCCAGCAGGCATACGCTGCACCCAGCCAGAGCCCCTCCACTGCTGTCTATCTCAGACAGCAAGAGAAAAGCCAGCTGTCTTCAGTGTGTAAAAATGAGGAACATGGTGGGGAAACGCCTCAGAAAATACTGCTTTTTAAGCAATTGCCTAGCATCATAGTAAATCTCTGGCATGTGGGGTAGACTCTAACTCCTTCACCATTTGCAGCCACTCCTCTTTTCCTGTTCTGAGTATGTCTGCATTGCAGTCACTCTTCACAGAAACACTGCCAGACTAGGTTAAACTCACTCAATTTCTGCTAACTGCTGCTGTAGCAGCAAAAACCTCTGTTACAAATTCTGATTCAGCAGATTTCTGCATGGCTTTGTGTTTTAAACGATTCACAGTACAATTAGTCAGAACTTTTAAAAGTGAAAGTCTGTAGTCCATCAACTGAGCTGAGGAATTCAGAGAATTCATTCTTAGATGCAGGCATTTTATTTGGGCATCTACTTAAAAAAACCACAACAACTCAAACCACAAAAACCAAAACACCACCAAAACAATTTTGAAAATTTCTGTTTTTGAAAAGGTAGTAATTACATTTTAAATCATTTCATTCCCATGGTGCATACTGCCTTTCTGCTTATCTCTGTTGCAATGCATTTTTCTAAACAAAACAAAGCTCACTAGTCTTTTTTCCTCTCAATACTCAATAGTTTCCAGTCTTGACCTTCAAGGGTAAAGGCGAATTTGTACATAGTGCTCTCCAAGTCTCTTTCTCCGTCATTACAGTTCTGTTTATCCCGGGCTCTCCAGGGACATGTTCTCTATTTTACTCCCTGCAGTGCTTCTCTGACAGTGGCAGAAATGGGAGAAACTCGAGGGAAGGAATTGGGATTTTCTCCCCCAAATCCAGGACAAGCTTCGATCAAGTTTAGACAACCCAGGACCAAAGTTTCTGTGCTCCGGTTGCAATACTAGTGACTTCCCTTGTTGCAGTGTGAGGACCCCTACACACTTGTCCAGGCTCTGCAGAGGATCAGGTTCCTACATACTGCTTTAGACCTCAAGCAGATTTGTTGCACGTTGAAATTCCTCCCCCAGCACTATGCTGTGCTGCAGGTGTGCCACAGGACACACAGCACAACCCCCATCCACAGTGCCTCGGTGTCCTGACTTGCAGGCCTTAAACTTCAGTACATTTGGTGTCTTCCCAACATCAGTGCAGACGCAAGGCACAAGTATGTTGATCCTACAATCATGAACCTTCAAGGTTTCATAAGCAGAGATGTGCTTTGCATTTAGATTTCAATTTGTTTGAATAGCTCACCCTGTCTTTCTCACTATGCACAGTTTGAGAGAAGTGTTTTTATGGAGCAACCACCGCATGTAACAGTCAAAAGGGACCACTGCTTTCTTCATCTTTTTGTGAAAACATACAGCATTTAGGGCCAGGTGAGGACATGGAGGAGGAAGTTGCTACCACATTGCATGAAACAGGGGCTGGTAGGAGGACAAGAAGGAGGGGAATGCCACCTCGTTGGGGAAGCCAAGTCAAGTGCACATGCATCTTCGTACCAAGGTGGATGCTGCACATCAGCTACTTCAGATATTCATGTCATCAAATATCAATGGCCTGATGGATTAAAAACTTGTCTTCATAACATGGGTGTCTGGTAGCAACTTGTGTTGCATGATGTAACTCACCACTTTTGCTCCTCAATTCAGATGGCCAGAGCAGAGCAACCTGTAGGTTTTTTGAGGAGAAGGGGAGTTGTATTCTTCTGCTGCTCTTCCAACCAGTACCTCCCATGGGATATCTGTGGCACTGGTACTTATGCTGCTGTTATTACATACTGATGGGCTTGCTAAGGAAATGGAATCTCTGAACTGTTGAGGAAGCTTTCCTTGTTCATTCCTAGGTGATTAATTGTTTACATGGTCATCAAATTGCCCTCAGAGTGTGTGACAGGAAAATAAGTTCCAATGATAAAGTACATTGTCAAAACTGTCCTCATGTAGTTTTAATTACTTTGGGTGTTACAGCCGACAATTCTTCCACATATATTTTATTGTGGATCAAGACGTACACATAAAATTAATTGATTCAAAATGGAATACACTGCTTTTGTTAAGGAGTGTGCTTTTATCATTAAAGGAGGGAATACAGCTGAAGTAATTTATGAATGACAGCTGGAATGTAGTATTGAATACACGTTGCTACGTGTGGAGCATGCCAAATATTGAAAATTAGAAAAAATATTTTGATCGTCTCTTTGCATATAGGTGGTGGTACCATCAGGAGCTATTCTTCCATCCTTGCAGTCACAAACTTAATATGCAAAAACTTAATTAATGTCTTGTTATACAATTTCATCAGTGGGAGAGCCATGTATGTGCTAATATAATAAGAAAAGCACATATTTCATCATTTCTATCCATGGTTTAATCCGGGAAGGTGAAAATGGCACTAGTCCTCTGTACAGTATGCTAACCACAAAAAAGAATTTCTAACACAGAGAGGCCAAAAACCCCACTCTTGTCAGAACAGACACATCATGCCCATTCAAAATCTTACCAGCCACTAGAGCACGGCTTCTCCTCAGTGAGATGTAAGTTGGACCCAAGCCATTTCTGTCTTTGTTGGGTTTTTCCATCTTTCAATCTCTAAAGAAAAATTTGAAGATACTGTCTTGCAAACATCTTCCTGTACCTAAGACATAAACTTCTGTTATGTCACTACATAATCATATCATAAAGCATGTAAAAATACAGCTTCTTCACGTGGTATGGACACAGGATCTCCAGTACGAGCTGCTTTGCTGTACAAATCATCCTTATTGATGGACATGACAGTCTATAGCACACAGAGAAGTCAGCAGTAAACAACTAAAATCTGCTGTGCTTGCATGACTGAGAGGAGAAACGGAAATTGATAAGAAAGAAAGAGCCCTTAATCTTCAGAGTGAGAAAAACCGCAAGCACCATTATCCACCCTCACCCCCAGCTGCCACCAAGCCTGGAGAAACCGCCTGCACAGGCTGCTTCTGTTCCCTCACTGGAGGCGTTTGCTTATGGTTGCACCCACCTGTGCCTCTGCTATGAGAACCACACCGAAAGCACTGAAAGGGAGGAAGACAGAAGTGAGGCTGTTCAAGTAGGGATTCTAGTAACAGAGGTCAGAAAACTGTGCTGCAATGAAATTTGACTGAACATTTCTCAGGATGGGGTAACTTACAAGGCCCAGAAAACACAACTAAATGCATTTAGATGACAATCGGTTACATTTACATGATGAAATTATTGGTATATTACTCCTCAGCGACCTGGTTTGGGATTATTATCACTTTGAACTCTTTTGTTAACAAAAGAGCAAGTCAGAACAGTAGGCCTTTCTTATACAGTTAGAATATGATTTGCATATAACCAGGGCCATTCAGTTCTTTTGCTATCTACCCTCAATTTTAAATGTTTGCAAAATTGCAGCTGGCTTAGCTGCATTTTGAATTGCACAGCTGTGCATTTCAACTACACACGTTGAACTCAACATGTTAGCAAAGGGCACATTTAAAATAGTTGAGTACATTTTAAAAATGTGCACATCTTCTTTCAAGCTTTTCCCATTCTTCTCAAAAGTCCAACATGCCAGAACCTCAGGAGGCAGAATGCTTAATGGCTTAAGTAAAACCATCTTGATTTATACCAGCTGGGTAGCCAAACTGATGACACTGATCCTGAACTGCTCCCGGACAACTACTTACTGCACAGGTTTCCCAAAGATGTCACAGATGCCCCATCCCTAGAAGTGTTCAAGACCTGGTTGGATGAAGCTCTGAGCAACCTGGTCTAGCGAAAAGAGTTCCTGTCCACATCAGGGGGGTTGGAACTAGATGACCTTAAAGCCCCTTCCAACCCTAACCATTTCATGATTCTATGGTTCTATGCAACCATCTGCTGCCAGAGCACAATTATGGGCCCTTGGTGTGGCAATACAGCTCCCCTATACCAAATGCAAAGTTTCTTAGAGTATATGCAAAGTAGATGAGGTTTAGCAAAGGTGATTTACCAGTGATACTGTGTAGGGGCTTACACTTGCAGACAGTGATCTGATGAAATTTAAAAAACAGGAAGCTCTGTTGGGCAGGCAGTTGTTAGCGTGTAAAAGACTTTTAAAAACACACAGACAAGGTAAAGATCAGTTGGATCCCCTTCCTGGCAACAAAGTTAAAATGTAGGTCTTGATGGTCACCCCAGTGTTTGCTAACTGGGAAGAATTGTGGAAAAAATCTCATAAGTGAAATATATTTACTCACTGAATTGCTGTTCTCTGCAAATACAGTGTTTCCTGCTTGATGCCTTGAATTGAGATGGATGAAAGACAACGGTAATATTTACACGTATTCAGCCACATGTTCAGGGCTTCATAAGACTCCTATATTCTAACCTCAAGCCGGTAATGCTACATAACTGGTTGGATGCTTCTCCCAGGTGCTGCATCCACCAGCTGATGTTGTGCCTATTCATGTAAAATCCCTGCCATAACACACAAAACCCCATTAGCTGATGCTATTCATTCTGGTAACCATTCCCAGTCACCCAGACAGGTGTCAATCAAACTAATGCCTCTCAACATAAAGCCAATCTGTCTAGGGTTGCAGGGTTTGAGCCAATTTAATTTAATTTATTAGAGTTGAAAGGAACCTTTGCCTCTGTGACAATGGGTGAGACAGTTTGTAATCATTCTCATTTAATTGATGAATGTAAACTTGGCACTTGACAATTAACCAGACGCATTAAGACACTAGGGGTGAAAACCCAAGAGGATTTCACAAGCATCTACATGCTTCTAAGGTTTACTTTCCTATAGCAAATTCATCTGCAGCCTTTACGAGTTGGGCAAAGCTGGAGCCATTCAGCTGTGTCTCACAGAAACTGACATCCTCCACTCAAAAGAAAAATTCTTGCTGTGTAGGAGAAGGGCCCAAGTCTCATCTCAGCTTTCAGAGTGAGAATGTGCTGAAAATATACAGCCTGATGGCAATTCTGTAACTGCACACAGGCCTACACTCCACAGACTTTTTGCAATTCATGTACCTATGCACAAGTGAGGAACATTTAAGTATGCATTAGCTGCAAAAAACCTACAATAAATTAATTGTCTTACATAAGGCTGTTTCGAAGGAGAAATATTACTCTCTGGAAACGCTTTTCTTTCCCACATATTTTCTAGTGCTGAAACTTAACTTGTTTTTACAGTTTGTCCTTTATGGTTGCCTGATTTACCAACCCACTTTGATTAGCTTTTCAGTGTTAATTAATACACATTTTCAACCCTTCTAATTACATATTGCTTAAGGGTGGTTATTCTAAAGTCACAGATTTTAAGTCCGGGGTGCATCATTGCCGGCTTCAGCAGAACTCTCTAGGTTTTTACCCTTTTACCCTGAGGACTCTGTGCTGAACGCCTCTCTGCTGACTGAATGCAAGCATTTTTTAAAGAAGGAAATCTAATCCTGATTTAAAGATTTAACGTGAGAGAAGCTAACCACATCCTGTCATAAGCTGTTTCACTGGTCAAGATCTACATTTTATTTTTAGCTCGAACTTACCCAGCTCCACCTTCTACCCATAAAGTCTTTGTTAGAACTTTGTTTTCTGAACTGTATTATTTATAGCCTGTGACAGATCACTTCAGCTATCTCCTCATTTACAAGATAATTAGATTTTTTTATAGATATTTCTAACTCTCTCACTGAAACAAAAGCCCTGGAGGACAGCTGCGGTCCCCTTGCTCATGCCTCTACATCTCAGTAGCGTCGTCTGATCTGCACAGAAGCTGCTCCTCACCAGTGCAGTGTCATCTTCATCAGGACAAAACCTTTCAAGGCCATCAGACTGTCACAGCCCCCAGCACCGCCCGTGCTGCCTGATGGTTCCAGCAGCACCAGCAGTGGCACTGGTTGCCATTTTCCCATCGCCCTTCTGACACGCAGCCTTTGGAGCCTGGATGTTGTTTGAGCAGTGGCTCAGTTACTTCTGTGTTTCTTCCTGTCATCTGCTTCTTTGAGCCTGCTGTGAGTCCTCTGAAGCCACATGTCGCACCAGGAGCTCGTGCTTACCCACCACCTAGGAGACCAACAAATTCCTTGTGTACAATCCTTCATCTCCCCACATCAACCCCCATCTCAGGCAACCTATAGTTACTTGGATATTTCTATTTTTGTTTCAAGTTACTGACACATAATTTGCCTTTTTTCATCACAGTAGTCCAAGGGTTTATAGCTCACTGGGAACTGTTCTGAGTGTGATTCCATGAGATATATGTGAGCTTAGCATGTTGGTCCCTGCTGTCTTCTCTGGTGTCAGTTCTGTCTAAAAAGGCTTTAGCATTGTTTTAAAAGAGTTTACATGCTACATTATGTAATGTAATGTTTGCTTTCATTCTGACGTACTTCAGATCTGCTCTCCCTCCTTCCCTCCTTTTCCCTACCCGTTTCTCCGCCTGCAGCCTACGCTTTCTGTCTGCCAGCTATAAAGAGACTTCGGGATTTTAAAAATAGCTATTTAAAAGCAACAAACCAAGGCTGAAACGAAATACAGCAGGGAAGAACTGCCCTAGGGAAACTCACTAAGACAGAATACACCAGGGCTTTCCTGCAGGGTTTTAATGGTGACTTTGTGTAGCTGCTTAGACCTAAATCTACACACTTAGCTGAACCATCACCATGAGAGGTTTGTCCTTTATCTGACTACAGCTAATTGCAGATTTACTTTGGGAAGAGGAATTCCAGATATAAATTAATTTAAATTATATTTTATTACATATTTTTCTGTACCATGAAATTTTACTTTCCCCTCATGAGAGTTTATAGGCTAAATCTGGATTAAGATGCCCCTCTTTCAACAAACAAGCTCAACAGATTTTGTCCCATGGCATTTAATGAAAAAGAAAATGTCATGAGGCCCTTCCCTTTGGAAATAACTGGTTGAGAAAAGATTAATGAAGATATATTTATGTCCACACTGTCCCCTGCAGCGAGGTTAGGAGGTATATTCATCATATACATCCGGATTAACTCAGTTTCTGCTGCGGCATTGCAGTTCTCTTGAAAATGTATAGCTACTGACCTACTTTTCAGGTGGCTTGGTGAAAGTCACTACAAATCCTTCTGGCATTTCAGCACCATAGAACTGTAATGTTTTACAGGAATATAGCATCTTCTGAAATGGCAAATAATACAAAATTAAGTCATAAAATGGTATTTGAATTCTTAATGTTGGGAAAAACAACAGTTTCACAGTAGTTTTCATAACAAGCACACCCAAGGAATGAGCTGACATGGAAATGCCCTACGGGAATTTGTCTCAAAAGGCAGTCTCTGCATCCCCAAATATGTTAGAATCTTTGATGACCTTCTGCTGCTCTTCTTTCTGCTAAGAAGTTACTAGAGGATCCCTCTTTTTTTTTTTTCTTCGTGCAAAATAGCAGCTTTACGAAAACCAGGCTTACATGTATACAGAATTACACCGGCTAAATGTTGCACAGCACAGTCTATCTCAGTTGACTATACTATTTCTTGAGGTTAAAACAGCACCAGCTTTCTCCACAGGCCTTGCTCCCTGCTAAGGCAGCTTCTTGGGAAGGAAGTGTTGGAATATTTACCAGCCTGAGAGGAAGGTGGTAAAAGCCCAGGACAGGCATGTTGGGCACCCACTGCTGTTTGCATCCATGCCCCTCAAGCTGTGCCTGTGGTAGACAGACGCTGTCGAACAAGGTGGTGCAGAGCACCAGGCCTGGAGACACAAGCTTCTCCCCCTAAAACAAAACAAAGGAATACCTGACTCTGATGCCAGCAGACAGAGACGTGTGAGCTTATACAACGCAAATCCTTAATCACTCTCTTAAATACGAGAAAGACTTCTCATAAATTAAACCCAACCAGATTATTATCTTAAGCTCTTTAAGGATTTGGTTCCGATTTCATAATATCAGTGTCAGTGAAAAGTGGAGCAACATTTTCTGTAGCTGCCTTGGGAACTCCTGAAGTATGTTATTTTACAGGAAAATCTTGGACAGACATTGTAAATGCTGTATCACTTCCACTATAATGGTAAAATGTCCTGCATTGTTTTAGCCCTTTGAGGTCTTGATCATTAGAGAGCATGTTTGTGCTTCCCGGCCCTGGCTGTACAAGGGCTGCCCCAGAAAAGAGGGCATGAACATAACATCCAGGCAGTTCAAACCCCATATTGATTTGTCTTGCCCAGTAATTACATTAACATCTCTGGTATGCTTACACAGTACAGCCAGTGGGGAAGGGAAGAAAAATGATCTAGTGAAGGAAAAAAGGACACAAGTGACCAATTCAGCTGTTACAGTGTAGTTTGATGGATATATAGGGAACTGCATATTGTTTCTTTGTCAGCTCTTACGATCTGTTCACTAGTTTGAGGAACTGAGAAAAGTAAAAATAATCACATTTTTATAAATAATGATTGGTGTTAATTGATATAAATGCTAAGTCAAAAAGTGGTGGCACCAGCACAGCACTAAATAAGGGAGCAGAGTGTTTCAGACTGCTGTGGCTTGCTGCAAATATAAGGAAAGCCTCTGCCTCTGTGTCCCTGTCGCTGTAGTTAGGAGCACTGACTGTGAGGAAGTAGGAAGGTTTACTCTCCCTCTGTCCCTCTTCCATTGTTTCCAGGCCCTGTCCAGACTAATGCTGCATGGGAATTCATCTGCTGGCATAGGAGAGGTGTTAGGCAGACAAGATAGAGGGGAGCAACTATGGCATATGCCAACTAGATTACATGGTGTTATGAGTTTCTATGCAATTTTCTTCTATTACCCTATCATGCAACTTAGATAGTAGAAATATCCACACAACATCCCCTAAAAGTATCCCAGGGGGTACACCATGGAGCATGCAAGGCAAAGGAAGGAGCAGGCTACGCAGCCTACAACTTGTAAGACCTGGAAGAAAACAGTGTCTGAAGATGTCAAAAAAAAAGGATTTGCATCCCAGGATTGTTCTAGCTAGCACAGGACAACTGATCCCCCTCTAACAGATCCCTTGGAAGTGAGATAATATTAACCAAGATAATAACTTGGCTTATTTTATTTTATATTTACCTTGTTACAAAAAGAAAAAAAAAAGACGGCAGCAGACATTTTCAAGAGTGAATGTTGCATACTGATATAGGGTAATATCTGACAGTAGTTTAAAGACACTTCAGAAAATTGAGGATTAAATGTCTTTCCTAACATTAACACTGTAATAAATCAAAAGCTTTACTCTTCCTGAATGTGAAATAGTTTTAGGTATATTACTGAGCAGATAGCCTTTGAAACAGAAATACCTTTTTATCAGAAAGGAAGTAGTTCCTGAATTTGCCTGAAGCATGTGTCCTTCCACAAGATTTTAAAAGATGGGAAAAGAAAGTGGAAAAGTATTTCATCTAACTTAATTTAAAGCATATATATTACAATTTTGCATTTCAAATAATGACTTGTTTAAATTTTATTCTGTCTGTAATTTCTGTCTATGTAATGGATTTTGTTTCCTTGTCATTTTAAATACATCCCTGTCTTGGGGCACCTCAAGTATGTATTTAGCTCAAAATTAATTTCTGCAGTTTTAATTAATTATGATTCCTGTATTAAAAATCAACTTCAAGGTTATTTTTAAAAATCCTTTTTACTTATTTGTAAGATACCAACAGAGAGGGGAGATATACATAGCCAAAAAATAATTCTTGAGGTTCAAAACACATTTATTCACTTTTTTTTTTCAGATCTTCAGGCTTCACTTCTGATTGCCTGACAATTCAAAGCCAGGAGAAGCCTGGAAGAAAAACTATTATAGAATTCAAAGGTAAGAGACTGTAGGGAGCTGGACTCCACAGCTGTGCACCAGAACTGGCTCAGCTCACCTCCCTTGGGCTTCCGCTGCTTTCTGAGGAGCTGATGCCCCTGTGGTCACTCCCCCCGACGTGTACCCTTGTGATGGTGCTTCCTTTCAGGCAGACAGCCACGAGACCCAGCCCACACGCGGCGTTTAGCATGCCATGGAACTCCGAACCTTTAATTTGACCTCCAGCTTCCTGGCAAGGGAGGTGGGAAAGGTCAACCACTCAGGCTGTAATCCTTCAAACCTCTTCCTAAATGCAGTCAGTTGTGAAAAGAAGTCATACACTGGTGAAGCATTTGTCATTTAAACTGAGCATTTGCCTGGACTCCTTCCACCCCCCATGACCTGGGCCCTTACTCACCCAGACCACGAACCTGTTAGACCCTGCCCTTTCCTGTTTGGGGTGGGCATGAGCTGCAGTGCCTTGTCCACTAATTTCTGATCTCAGAGGAGAACAGTTTTCACCTTGAGAAATGTAATTCTCTTCATGCGCCACCACAGCTCTTGCTCTGGAGTAAGACGTCAGCCCTTCTCTTTCCTGCTCTCCATAATTTCCTGGTGTCTTTGTGAGTAATTATTAATCATTCTTAGCCTAAAGGCAAATAATGTTTTCTAGCCTTTGCAAAAATCAACCTTTTACCTCAATGTATGAGAGAGTGGCAATGGCACTGATTTGCCTTTCAATATAGTTTTGTTTGGTTTGGGGTTTTTTTGACAAAAAGCTAGTTTAGAGCATTAATAGCCACAATATGTTTAGGTTTGTTACACTTAGCAGGTGGGCTATTAATAGAAATGAGTATTAGTGAATTTAAAAAATCCTTTTTTTACTCAGTTCTTCAGGCAGGTTTTGATTTGCTTCCAAACACCTGCCCTGTGGTCCGGATACATAATTATAACGGCCCCTCTGTGGTAATGAATTTCTTGACAGGGTTTTTGGTGTGTTTTTAAAGGTCTCTTCAGCCTCTATACATATGATGCAGTAGCATCTATGTTCATATTAAGCAATGGGAAATTGGTCCTAAATTTCCCAATGCCAGCAGAACGTCCTGAATTTGCTGCTGGAAACTGAAATTGCATAGGTACAAATACAAATACAAAGAGTGGGAATTTAGATAAACCAAATAATTTGTAGATTCAAGCATGATGCTTGTGACTGTCATTAGAAGCCAATTTGCCACCCTCATAACATCCTAATTACATTCAGATGGGTTTGGGTCAAACTCACTTTCTGTATTGTTTCTCCTAGAAAATGAGCTCTATTATTCTATTGTGTGGCAGTTTAAAAATATTGATGAAGGATTGTATTAGAGCAGCCTTAAAGATTTTATATAAGGTAGTTAAGCAAAAAAACCCCAAAAACAATTAAAATAGTTTGTAACTGTGAATATAGATTGTCATTATTTTTAATACAAGCAACCAATTTTCTGACTGAATAATTTATATGCAGATTTCTAATACTTGTGGGAAAAAAAGCATGATTTTGATGTACTTTTCTGAACCAAAATATTTTCCCAATCTGTTACAGTCATTAGTTTTAATTTATTATTTTCATTCTCTTTCCTAACCATCTACAATCAATACTACAGATGAATCATTAGTGCCAGTTCTCCAGTTTCCTACTGAAAGTCTGATGGATGAAAGTCCATTTAAGGGTGAAAATATTTTCCTTTGCCTCATTCAGACCATTCCAGAAGCTAAAAACAGGTGAAGTGTTAAGAATAACCCTATTTTCCAAGATATAAAGAACAACCAAGTACTCCTGAATAGCAATTCTGCAGCACCGTCAGCTAAAATGCTGCCATGGACACCTGCTCACTCCCTCTAAAAATAAATTTCTGGATCATGCCACCAGAATTAATGAGTCTAAAACATCTAATGTCTCATGACAATAGGATTCCTGGGTGGAAAGCTGTGTGTGGAAAAGTGCCGGGCAGATGTACTGCAGACCTTGCCCTGCTGCCCTGTAGCTGTGCTGCTGAAGAGTAATTGCAGCCAAGTCAAGGCACTCCAAGGCTGGCAAGGTGAGTCGGAAGCCACAGCTGGGTCCAAGAGCCCACCCCACAGTGGGAAGACCAGTTATTTGCTACAGCTGACAGTGGGTCCAGGCACTGCTCAGCAGATACAGCAACTGCTTTGGTCTTGTCCCTTCCTCCTTGGTGGAAAGTGTGGAAGTGAGCTACCCCCACAGTGGCATCACAAGAAATTACTTTATCCATTCAATAAATTTCTCTCCTTTGGAGAAAGCCTAGGCCCAACACTTCAGTCAGAAGATAGCTTACTTGCCCTCAAGGCCTCAGCATTAACCAGGCAGCAGAACTAATAATTACTGTCTCACTCAGTCAAATTGGCCACGCCAGGAGCCGCTGCTTTGACAGAACTATTTTACGTGCCTCTACCATAATGTGATTTGTCATTGGTTTCAGAGATGTGGCATGCAGCCATCCAGGCTTTCACAGGATTTTCTGGCCTGTAAGAAAGTTCTATTAGATTATTTATTCTGTCCCCTTGATGGTGGAAGCTTCTTACTGATGTGCTCCTTGAATGGAAGCAATGCTTTCCTACAAGTCCCCACTCCTCCTTTCAAGTCCCCTTCCTAATCCTAATGGCTTGATTTCCAAAGGTGATGGTATTCTCTGGCCCTTTTGCTCCTTGAAGAAGTAGAACTGCTCAGGCCTCTTGAAAACCAGGCCAACGATGTAGGTATAAAGGAATGACTGCTATTTTTGTGGGTAGCTCTAGGCCTTGTCATAATAGGCTCTGTTAAGTGAGGACAAAGTCCATGCTGGATGGATGAGCAGTTAAGAGTGATGCAGGGTTGGCATGAAGAAAGAAACACACCTGTCTATTCAAACTCTTTTTCCACTGTGCAGGGAGAGGGAGCTGAACAAGGATGAGCATTTCTCCTGTCTTAAGGCAGGTAGAGCACACTACATCACAGAAACTGACATGGGTGAGGGCCACTGGAAATGCTTCTTTAAACCCATGGTACTGCTCTGCATTAGGATCTCATGGGACATTTACACTTGTGTGGTTTAAAGTTGCATTCCCTTTGTAATGAGTTTTGCTTATACTACACAAATGATAATTAGGGGATGTACCTCAACATATCTTCAAAGGATACTGGTTTTCTCAAAACGCAGAAGCCTGCAGACTGAGAACTCTTATTTTTCTCCAATTATTTACTAACATTTCTTTAATGAGTATTTCTACATGAATAAGAGATGTGGAACTAGGACCATGCTATTATATAAAATAGGAGGGAAATTAGGGATTGCAGAAAACTGCAGAGCTGCTGGCTCCTGCAGAGTTTGTGTATTCCTGGTGTAGCATGCGTAAATTGACCTCTAAAGCTGCATCTGTGAGCACCTAAGCATATCCACTGGCTTGATCTTGCCATAAGGGGGAAGTCTTGTTCCTTCTCCTTTTCCTTCTCCTGTAACCCAAACTTCTTCCCAGCCAAAGACCCTGCCTCCTCACTTGTGGTGGTTCTGGAGCTTATTTGACTTGCCTGTGAGCTGATACAACTCACTGACACAACAGAAAACCAGGCAGCTGTTTCTTTCAGGGTCACATTTCTGCTTGGTTAGTGACCGACACTGGTGACTGAAGGACTTCATTCATTCACAGGTAGGAGGGCTGACAAAAGAGAGATGATGAGATTGCATGGCTGGGAACACAGCCTCCTCATTCTGGTGGAGGTGAACTGGCTTAGTGGTAATCATCCTAGTAAACTGAAATCGAAGGTGTCTAAACTTGAGCACCAAAATCCATTTTAGTCATTTGAGAATGGAGTTTAGTAATACCACCTGCTTGCACAAGCACAGCTGATGCCAGTCCTGTGCCTCTGAAGCAGAAAGTCTCCAGCAGCTTGTACAAGCCCTGCTGCCCCCTGCCTGTCCCTGAAGCTCTTCCCACACTGGCTAGCAGGATATTTGTAAGTCTTCCCTGGGAGCTAGACTGGGAACTGGTCCAGCTGAAAAGTAACTTCTGTACCCAGCTCACTTACAAAGAGTTGTGACAGTATGAAACAGGGCTGAACAAGGGACAGAGATGGGTTATTCTAGGCTGGATCAGAGCAAAGCTTTTACGTGTGCAGCTGCTCCTTGCTGGTGTTCACACAGAATGTTACAAGCCAAAGGCTGTGACCTCCAGCAGCTCGTACACCTTGTACTTCAGCGGTGACCGTGTTAGCCTTCTGCCCTAAGTACTGCCAGCAACAGCCCCCTGGGCAAGAGGTAAATCGGGTGCTTGGTTTTCCTGGGTCTTGAACAGGAAAGAAAAAAAAAAGCAGTGGAAATGCCTGAGATGGAGGGTGGGTCACTACTATGTGTGTGCATTATTCGTATATTACTTACCTCTGACTATAACCGTGACATTGCACAACATAAGCTGCAATGTAGGCTTCCAAGGTTTCAGTTGTCCTTCCCCTCCTGGTCTCTTATTGTATTTTTTACATTCCTTTGTTGCCTTTTGGCTCATGCTACACTGTAAGGTTCCTGTGGCAGAGTGCGTGTCACCGGTGTGCCAGCGCAATGCCTCAGATAATGGAGCTCTAGCAGCAGTGGGGGCCTTTGGGAGCGCCTGTCACAGAAATGACAGGAGGAAATAGTATCTCTCTTGTGGAGGGCAGAATAAATCATGTCTAAGAGTGATTGGGTTTTGCCAGCCTTTTTGAAGGACTTCATCTTTGCCTATTGCCTACAGTTTCTATCCCTTCATCTCTGCCAGCTACCCATTACCTTTACAACTCCCTGCTCCTCTTCTATTTGACTCCATAGCTGATCCTTCCCTTTTGTCAAGAGACCGCAAGCGCCTTTCCCTCATTCTCTGCATCTCCCCTTTCCTTCCTGACCTTCCTGACCTTCCTGGCCAGCCTGTCTGCTGACTAGGGCTGCAAATAAAGGTTAGGTAATGAGCAAACCCCACTTCCCCAGCTTTAAAAGAGAATCATCCAATAATTGTTTTCATCCTAAATACAGAGGCAGGTAAATTAAACCAAATGGTGTTTGGAGCTGGAGGGCAAAGGGGAGATAGGAGGTGGGAGAGAAGAAAGGAAGAGGCATGCAAAAGCCACCTTTCTTTGTTGGAGCCTTCTTTGGCTTTGTTTCCACTGTAATAGGAGTACTGGTTAAAGTGAGAATATAAATTGCTAGGGTAATACCCTTTTATACCATATGTAGTGACTCTTGTTCAAAAGCAAGTATATGGATTTGATTTAGCTTATGATTTTGAAAGGTTTTTTCAACTAATTAAATCCAAGTAAACTATCTGGAGGAACCAGGAATGTCTACAGAAGGTTTAAAGAGATGGAAAGTTCCTGTGGGTTACAGTGTACTGGCAAGCTTTGTGCATCCCTTGTGAAGACTCAACAAAAACTATTTTGCTGATGACATCGAACTGTGCCAAAAGATACAGCTGAAGGGGAGTAGCTGCTAGAACATTTGTTTCCAGTCTTTTTGGACCTACACACTACTGTTAGCCTCCAAAATTTCCTACAAATCACAATTTGATTTCATACTTTAAACTGAAAACACAGAGGCACCAAATAGCTATGACAGCCTACCACGCTTTATTGGACATCTACATCCTTGAGCAGAGCCGGGGAACCACTGGTCTAGAATAAGGGAGGGCGGAGGCAGAACAAAAGTGCTGATTCAGGACTCCACATGTGCCAATCTTCACTCACTACAGTAACAAGAAACCAACACAGTTGGAGGTGAGAGAGTTAAAGTCTTTCAGAAAGTTGGTGTCATTGCAGAGCCACCCTGTGGGATGTGGATACAGATGTCAGCGGTTTCACGAAGTCTTTTGTTTCTAATGCAATGATTTGATGGGAACTTTCTCCAAGAACTATGGGTAAAGGAAACCAGAGAACAAAGTCTGAGAAAAACTTCATTAGGCCAGCTTCAGTGTGCCAGTATAGTGGCATGTTAGGAACAGAGAAGAAAAGCAACACCAGACTGATAAAACAACAACCATCAGCTGGATATTACAACAGCTGGCAGGTTGCATCTAGAATAATATGCATTTTGTTGCAGGGGCCAGACTCTGCAGTTAAATATGGACTGTGCCACCCAGTGCAAACAGAAGTTGTTGAACAAAGAGCTGAAAGAAGGCTCAAAATAAAAATAATAGTTAAAAAAAAAAAGTAACAACAGAAGAACCCAACAGCTGGCAATACTGAAAGACAGTATGGAGCAAGGATCAGCTCTGAGAATTCCTTGGATGGATGTGCATGGAGATAATAAACTGAGCTATAATCTTGCCAAAGATTAGGTGAAAATGAAAATGCTGATGGTATCGCTGCATTTGGATTACCAAAAAACGAAATCACCAACCAAGCAACAAATCCGCACTTTCCTGCATCGGCAAATCCTTGTTTGAAAAACACCAGATGCAGATCCAGGCTCAAACCTTGAGCCAGCCACGCTTGTGACAGCAGTGCTACTGCAGAATGGCATATGGGGCTTGAACTTGTTCTCAGGAAGCAAGAGCTCACTGGGTGTTAAGTCAGTGCTTACATATGGGTGGAAACTTGTAGTAATTGTGCAATTTCCCTAAAAAAATCCCCAGAGATCTCAGTTAGGTATTTTGCCTTTGCAGCCTTTCCTGCCTTTGCTCTTAGAGTGCTTTCCACTTGCAGTCCTTGTGCTTCCCTAGCTCATGCAAAAATGCAATTATTACTTTAAGATCTTGGTACAACATTAAAAAGCCACAAATAACTATGCCGAGGTCCCTTTTGCCGTAATACCTGTCTTCATTAGTCACGCTCACTTAACGAGGGGAAAAAAAAAAAATAACAGGATGCTTGGATTCATCCTTTTTTCCCTCTTTCCCAGGCCGGCCACCGGAGCATCCTCCAGCCGCGCAGCCCTCGGTGCAGCAATCGGGGCGGCGGCTCCAGCATCCGCCGCAGCGCCGGCCCCGGCCCCAGCTGCTCTCCGCTGCTCGGGGGCGGCCAAGACACCTCTGGGGCCGCCGGCAGTGCCACAGGGTGGGCAGCCCAGCGCCGGCTGCCAGGGCCGCGCTCCCCGCCGCCTCCGCGGAGCAGGGCGATGCGGCGGCAGCCGTGCCCCCGCAGCCTCCG